>ML783408.1:516519-527651 GCA_009831015.1 Picea engelmannii | reverse complement strand
AATTGACTGTACATGGAGGGTTTCTGCACAAGCTTCTTCCTCTCTTGCTCCTGTATGAATGAATGAGAATGATACAATGAATATACATGGAGGGTGTCTATTATTCCGTTTTCCCTCTCTAAAGCTAAACTGTCTAATCTACAACGAATTCTATCTACCAGCATTAAAATCAAATAAATGCCTCCCTATCTACTATTACAATACAAGTGCGCTTCACCATGAATGCTCTCATCCAAACGACGACGCACCAATCTCCAATGCATTTCAAAAGTGTGCGTGCTGGCTCGCTTGACGACGTGATGATGCTGCGGATGCTCTCGTGGATGCTCCTGCATCACTTCTTCTAGGATAGTTGGAAAATGTATTGTTAGTCTTGATAATGGAAAGACTAAAACACAAAATGTCTTGTATGTTGAAGGGTTAAAACACAATATTCTAAGTGTCAATCAAATGTGTGATCAAGGTTACAACCAACCATTTCATTCTAAAGGATGTGAGATAATAAAATAAGGTTGATGAAGGTTGATGAATATTAATGGAAAATGAAAACAGAACCCCGATCAATGTATACGTTCTCGATGAAGTTAAAGGAGAAAAATGTTGTATGGGACAAGTAAACGAAAGTTGGAATACATTTCCACCAAATAACAAGTTGCATATATTTTTACCAAGCCCCTTCCGGGAGACACATTTGAATATATTAGACATAAGTTGGGGGTGATATCCCTCTCATCTCATTAGTAAAGGGAAGCACAAGCTCAGGGGGAGCATCCCTTTGTTATTGATGTCAAAGGGGGAGAAGTTGCAGACAGAGGAAGGGATTTTATACATGGGGAGTATTACATAATTAACTAAAGGTTTCCATTAATGAAAAAGGTGGGAATTGTTGGAAATATTGTTTTCATTGATTTCAAAGAAAGGGGGATACTACAAATGTCCAAGATAAATATTGCAAGATGGATATTGTTGGAAATATTGTTTTTCGATATTTTATGCTAAGTTTAGATAGCCTATATTCGAAGGAATTTTTACTCTGAAGACCTAGCTCAAATGAGAGCATAGGATATATGTTTGAAAACTTTATTTCGATACCTTTCCAATGGTATATGGAATTCCCTCTAACACCATTGGAATGAAGAGATATGAAATATTTTGTCAGGTTGACCCAACCAAAAAGTACAAGTCGACCCAACCAATTTTACAAGTTGGCCCCATAAGTGAATGTAGAAACACTACATATACAGGATAAATGTGCACATTTGAAGAGTATGCAATAAATATGAGAAATTACAAGTTTTCAGAAGAGATCTGAGGTGCACAAGAGGAGTTGGGGAATATTCTTAGGGTATAAAGGTGCACAAGAGGCATTTTCTTGGAGTTTTAAAGGTGCACTATGAAGGACTAAGGTCTATGATGTTGCAAGGTGAAATGTTTTGAGGTTGTGATGCTATAGTCTAGAATTATATTTTGAGAATGATGCTATGAGGTTTGTTAGGGCATGAAGGATGAAAGGATGAATATGAATAGGGTTTGAAGTTATGTCTGGGGTATGAAGCAAGGAGAGCCATTGGAGCATGAAAGTTAAGTGTATGATAATGTTGTGAAATGGATGAAGTATGAAGCATGTAGGTGAATTCAAAAGTACTTTTTGTATGGAGATATTATATTGTTACATATATGGGTCTTATTGAGTTGGTTCTGAAATTAGTAGATTAGTGCCTACAAGATTGTCAGTGTTTCATGGAAACTTGCACAGGAGATCTAGCTAAAGCAAGTACAAACAAAGCTTATCAAGAAAACAAGAGAGATTCAATATGGAAGAATGAGAAAATATATTCACACTACTCCAATGAGCTGATGATTGATACATAGATCATGATCAATATATTCAATGAATGAGTGGAATCCACTCATATATAGGGCAAAACATTCCATAATTAAGAAAATAAATCAAAAAATTAGCTTTCCTTAGAAATGCATGCATGCATAATAATGATGGTAAAAATAGAAAGTCTAAATAGAACTAGTCAGTTAACTCCCACTGAACTAGTGTGTCGAAAATAGAAATTTCTTAACACCCCCCCTGAACATCACTATGGAGTAAAAAATGAGTCCCGACTACTAGGCCATTTTAGGTACTCATGTACAATACAACTAATGAACACTGAATAAAAGTGAGGAAAGAGGGAAAAACACGTGGGAACAAAACCCCCCTTCAAAAGATAATGTATCAAAAGAAGAAAATGACAGCTGCTAGACAACTGTGTTCTTCACTACAAGATGATCCCGCAAAGTATGAAACTTCTGCTCATTGAAAGTCTTCGTGAAGATGTAGAAATATTTATGGATTTGATGAAGTCATTTGGAAACCTGTCGGGCCTTGTACTTCTTGATCCTATGGACCCATATGCACCTGAAAATATTCCTTTCTGGTGGATGTGGAAATAGATTCCAAGTCTGGTTCTGTAGGAGTGAGTCATACTCCTTCTACATGGATTCTTTCCATAATGGATTTCCCATAACCCTATTGTAGTTCTGTGGATCAACAGATTGAACCATATAACAATGCATGGGCATCACAGGTTCTGAAGCTGAAAGTACATGAGAAGGCTTCTCATGCTGAGATCGAGTCATCCTCGAATCCATTGGATTCCCTGCAAGGTTGCCTGCTGCCTGAAGTGTGGTTTTTGCCTTCTTGGGCATCTGTTGAAGCTTCAACGCTGGCTTCTTATCTGGCTGTACTACCTGCTTATTTTCACGTATAGAATCTGAGTGCATGGAATCATATTTGATGTTTGAAACTGATGGAAGAACAAGAGTATATGCATGTTGCACTGGAGGTGCATGCAAAGTAGTCTCCTTATGTGTAAGTAGAATAGATGAGTCATCGTCAAAAAACTTAGTGAATTTATACAACCTTGACTTGTGATCCACCTCACCAATTGAAATAATGGAATTGTCATGCATGTCAATTACTGAAACTGAATCTGATGTAAATTCAACCTTTTTGCCTTTCTGAGTGATCTGATAAACTGAGAGCAGATTCATAGAAAGCTTTGGAACATGTAAAACATTCTCAAAACTTCCATTGTGGAGTTCCACTCTCCCTTCTCCTGATACTGCTACTGGAGTATCATCCCCCATGAGAATAGGGGGTCTTGAGCATGGACTCAAGGAAGAGACAAATTTCTCTTTCGTTGCCATATGATGGGTTGCACCAGAATCTATAATCCATGAATTAGATGATGAATTAATTGCAACAAGAGCATGATGATTACCTTTCTTAGGAGAATGATCTTCTTCCTTCTGATTCTTGACTCTCTCTGGAATGAAGTTTCCAAGGTTGTTTTGTTGAAGTGCTTGTGCCATAAGATCGATCTGTTTCTTCATGCATGTGGATTCTTCATGATTTAGTTTATTGCAGTAAGTGAACTGCTTTCCCTTCTTCTTCTTCTTGGAATCTAAAGAGTCTTTGGAAACTGAAGAATCATTAAAGGATTTGGAATATCCCTCCTTCCTATTCTGTTTGAATGACCCTTTTCCATCCTGCATGGTGAGTGCATGTGCTTTGGGATCTTTCATGAGGCCCATATGTATGAGTTTTGTCTACTCTTGTGTAAGAGACTCAATGAACTGAGCCAACGTAGGCATTTTCTAATTTGTTCCAAAAAGACATCTGCCAGAATGGAAATTGGAGACATATACAGTGTATTCTGGTCCTAGCTTGGCCAAGATTGTTAGAATAAGTTGATTCTCTTGTGTAGACTTATCAATACCACATTCACCCAGGATTAATAGAAAAGATTTAAATTTAGTAAAAAAATCTTGTATATTATCAAAACTTTTAGGGTCTAAGGTATTCAACTCTACCTCAAGCATATGACCTCGCATCACATCCTGCTTTCCAAAGAGTCCTTCCAAGGTGGTCCAAATCTCGTTTGGAGTCTTGCATGCGACAACATGAAACCACAAATCAGTGGAGATTAACTCAAGAAGTAGTCCTGTGGCCTCATCCTTACGGTTCACCCATTTCATCTTCTCAATCGTTGATGTAGGTTCTGTTTCTGTCGCCATTGTCAAATTATACAATCCCTTCCTTCTGAGTTGGAATTCTTCCTTGGGATTCCAATCAAAATAATTGTATGGTGTGAGTATTACCACCAAGTTTGACTATATAATAGTTGTCATATCCATCTCTCCCACTGATTCCAAGAACCCCTAAACATTTACTCTCAATTTGCAAGTGAAAAATTAAGAAATTAAGAATTCATATCAGTTTCAGGAGATGATCTTGCGATTTACTTTCTAAGCAAACGGTGAATAATCTCGCCAAACGGTTGAAAACCCACTTCCAAAATGGGTCAATTTACTGCAATGGTGGGCTGTTTCCTCCAAAACGTAATATTTTGGGAGCAATGAATGTGGAAATGTATGGCCACAAATTCGTATCAGTTTCAGGAGGCTATCTTGCAGCTCACTTTCTGAGCAAACGGTAAAGAATCTTGCCAAATGGTTGAAAACCCACTTCCAAAATGGGCCGATTTATGTTTATGAAGGGCCGTTTCCTCAAAAATATAATATTTTGGGAGGAATAATTGATGAAAGTTGTGACCACAGATTTAGCTCACCGAAACCCCGATTTTCCTTATTCTTTGGCTTGTCTGGCTTGCTCCAAGCAACATAACTCTGATACCATGTCAGTGTTTCATGGAAACCTGCACATGAGATCTATCTAAAGCAAGTACATACAAATATTATCAAGAAAAGAAGAGAGATTCAATATGGAAGAATGAGAAAATATATTCACACTACTCCAATGAGCTGATGATTGATACATAGATCATGATCAATATATTCAATGAATGAGTGGAATACACTCATATATAGGGCAAAACATTCCATAATTAAGAAAAACAATCAAGCAGTTAGCTTTCCTTAGAAATGCATGCATGCATAATAGTGATGGTAAAAATAGAAAGTCTGAATAGAACTAGTCAGTTAACTCCCACTGAACTAGTGTGTCGAAAATATAAATTTCTCCAACAATAATATCTTGCTGAGTTGGTGCTCAACTAAGGATATTGGTGTCTCCAGTAGATTGATGCATGCAAATATCTTGCTGAGTTAGTGCTTAGCTGAGAATATTGGTGTCTCTAGTAGGTTAGTTCCTACAAGATTTGTAACAATAGGTTGGTTCCTACATACATTTATAAAGATAATTTTTTGTGCTTTTCTCCTACAAGGGCTTCCAAATTAAACTCTGTGCACTTTGATTTGAGTTTACATGCATTTGTTGTTTGAAAGTTAATAAATGATTGATGAATGCTCATTTAAAGTAAAAAATATCTTATACTAATTCACTCCCCCTCTCAGTTCAACAAATATGTGCAAGTATTTGTTCTTGCTACAACTGAACACTTTATTTAGCTTAGTATAGTTTGTATTTATGTTGTATTACCCACCAACATTTTTTCTTCATATATATCTATATTGAGGATTATGGAATTTTTAGGGATTTACAAATTGTTTTTAATGGAGTTTCATACTCTTGCAAGATAAATTTTGTGAATTAAGAATATGGTTTTAGGCTAATGATTCATTAAAATGATGAAAAATTTAATACACATCAAATCAACCCCTATCACAGGCTTGGTATAACCATCACACTAATTTTCCACCATAAAAAGTACCCCATATGATTACAAAATATACAATGATCTAGTTCACACAATGTATATTAGAATCAACATAGAAGAAAGTGTATTGGTGAGGTGGAATTTGATTATCCAACTCAATGTTGAGTTGGAATGGCACATTTTTACACTTAGAATACTTAAAATAATAGGTTGATTTTTTGGGATCATAGGGGTAATAGTGCAAGAGGGTGCACTACATAACATAGCATTTAGAGAGTTCTAGCAAAAATATATGCACAAATTTTAGGCTCTCATGTTCTTCCTCTCACTTATTGTAACCTTTTAGAGGTTTAACTTACATAATTGCTACCTCACATGACTGGAGTCACAACATTATCACAATGTTTCCATCCTTAGTACTTACGAATTTTGTGGCTAATTTTTCTATCAACAATAATATGCATATTTGAGCAATCTTTGGTGTTTAAGTTATTTAGTTTATGGTTAATTCCCTAGTCCATACACATAAGTTATTCATATGTTCTCAACACATTCAACTTTTACATTGTTATTGCGCCTATTATTGTTTGTTGTATTCTACAAATAAACTAATTCTCTATATTTTACACACATGCTCTTTAGTTTCTATTGCACATCTTACTCATATATAGTCTAAAAATATTGAGAACACACACACACACACACACACACACACACACACACACACGATGGCTATTTATTTTTGAATTATCACTTTCACTAATCAATTTTTATTTTTGACAATGACCCTATCACACTATAATTCACATCGTGACCAATTTGGGTTCATTAGCTCCAACCAAACTAAGATGTGAAATTTAGCTAGTTTCCCCACATATTGAGAGACAATGTGTGACAAAAGCCATAATCCTAACCTTGACCCTTGTCTCTAATACCATTGAACATGGCCAAGGACAAGATTTTGACCTTGGTTTTGCATTGTCCTTCATTTGTGGAGATATTTGTTGAATTGTGTAGCCAGGATACATTGGAGTTGAAGAACCCAAATTATTCATGATAGGAACAACATGAGTAGACAATTGTCACAAACAACAATTGATTCCCATGAGTAATATTTCAATGATAAAAGCGTATATGTGATTCATTCTAAGAAGTGAAAAATATATTTAGATAATATGTGAGTAAGATGTGTTATATATAGTGGTTCAATGGTGAAGACATTGGCATGTCAAGACACCTACCAAGGTTCAACTTAGACTAAGAAACAAATAAGTGAATTGGAATAGATGCAAGTCTTGGGTGACCTTAACATAATAATGCTCCATGCTACAACTTAGTTGAACACAACTTATTGTATTAATGTTTTTCCCTTTGAGGGTTGTTTTCCTTGTGCAAGTGGTTGCTTCTGGTGCTTGACTTTTTCAAGCCAATGGTAATGCTTCTATTGAGTTTAAAGGAAGTGATTCAAAAAAAACATGCACGATGAAAATCAGAGTGTGCATGCAAAAGTATAAAGAACCATTGTATGTGTAGATTATACTAAACAAACATAAGAACAATATAGTATGCAATGACAACTTGAGAGTTGAACTGTGCTAAGAACATATGTATAATTTATATATGTGGATTTAACAATGAATCATAAATTAAAGAATGTGAAATTAAATACTAGATAATATTATTGTTAGTGCATAAAATTTAATCTATAAAATTTGTAAGGATTGAAGCATTTGTGAGAATATTGTCACTGATCTAGTCATGTGAGAGAACAATTGAGTGAGTTTGATCTCAAAGATTACAATTTTAAGAGGCAAAATAGGATATCCTAACAAATGCATAAACATGTGCACTATGACTCTCCATATGCTATGCTACCCCATAATTTACTTGTATACTTGCTAGAATGAATGCAAATGCATGAATTTACAAATACCACTTGCAAGGCTAAGGTAAAACAAATGAACATGAGAGATGATTTATAAGGTTGATCAAATATACATTGATCCAAAATGAGCATCATTTTTGAGCCTGGGAATTTATATTATTTTTGATTTCCCTAAGTTGTTTTCTTAGGAAGAGAATGCATGGGTGTTAAAGGGGATTCCTTGTAGGATGTGTGGAAATTTTGAAAATCAGCCCTTAATGAAAATTTATAAATTTCACCTCAAATTTGAGGTTCCCTGGATCTATTTATTGTGAACTTTAAGCCTTAGGGTTGAATCTAAAACATAAATTACATCAATATATATTCCACTTTTGTCCAACCAAATACACAAGGAAGCCTAAGAAAATAAACAATGAACAATTGTATTTCAAGGGAAATATTTTTCCAACCCTTAGGGCACAAATCCCATCATAAAACAAATTTGAAAATTTTTAATTGCACAAATTTATTGCAGATATAAATTTTCCCATTTAGCTTCCATATGTTTATCAAAACACTTGACAAAATCAACTAGTTGTTCTTAATAAATTTGCATACCAAACAACCCTATAAACTACTCATTCACCATGAGATTATAAGTTGAAAATTTTATGTACAAGTACACAAATTTTGACATCAAAGTATGCTTTATATATACATAAGAATGAAGTTACAAGTACATCCTAATAACTTGTCCCGAGATGGTACAAGCTATCAATTCAAGCTGATCACAAACTAGGACTCTCCATTTCTCTCCAAATTCTAGATAGGGCAATCACAACAAGTTAGCATCACACCAATTGTCAAACCCTAGACACCTACTCCTCCTAGATAGGAATTACTCCCAACAAAATATGGTTGATGCCCCAAAGATTCACAATGATATAACATACAGATTGACACATTCTCTTTCACACCTACACTTGCATCACACAAGTGTATAGGGGAAAAGAAGATAGTGCTAGAGGGAAAATCCCCCTATAACTATACGAGGGTTTAGGATATAGACAGAGAAAATCTAAAAGTAAATCTAGTTTCTACACTACCCCAAACATACCAAAATAAATGAACAAAAAGTGGTAGGAGAGAATATCTGTAATTGTACCTTTTATCCAACGTCTGGTGATGATCTCCTCAAGCTCTATAGCTCCAAAGACTTCAAGTCTCCTCCCAAAGATGACCTGCATCCAAGACTAGGAAAATAAGGCTAAAAACATGCTATTTCTATTCATAAATTAGGGTTAGATATCAAATTTTATGTATAAATCAAAGAAAAGACACAAAACATCATCATTTGGGATGGGGAAAATATATTCTTTTATTCATTAAGCAAAGATTGAAACTTACAATCCTTGAAGGCCACCATTCTGTGAACCTGGTCCGAGCTCCTCTTTACAATGCTCCAAGTGCACCTTCAATAAGCCTCTTCTCACAATATGCTAATAACCTCAAGGAATGGGAATGGATTGAATGGAAGAAAAGGGGTTGAAGAGGAAATGTTGAGGCAGTAACTCAAAAAAGGTAGAAAATGCTTGGGCAAGGAAGGGAAGTGAAAATGGGACCCCAACACCTCCTTTTATATGACAAAAGGATGGTTATTTGGTTGGGGGACGGGTTATAGCAGGTGAATTGGTTGGTAAACCTCCAATAGCCCGTAAATTACACCGAATTCCTTACAACTTTTTAATTTTTGCAACTTTTGGAGGTATACGTGGGTTGTTTAGTGTGCAACAAGCGTCTGTACGTGGGATTTATAGCATGCAACAAGCGTATGTATGCGGTCAATAGTGGTGCAGGGCACACACATGCTCTAAAAATTGGGTTTTTAAGTAGAGCTCCTTAGCATTGATTTGGAAAATTATGCAAGTAAGAGGGTCAATGCCATGTATGCATGAGTAGGGAATTTTAGGGCTATAACATATGCCCCCTAATGTATGAGGTCAGAAGAGTAACTGATGGCTGAAATAAATTACAACATCTTCACTAATGCACAAAATCAAGTGAGCCCGAGACCAGAGTTCGGGAGGTGCCATCTGCAAAACAAAAATTGTCACTCTGAGGTGGGAATACCCATGATCAAGATGAACCAAATCATGGATTCCAATCAAATACACTGCAGATCCATGTCATATAACTATATAAAGTGTAGCCCTGAGCAATACACAACGGATCTACATTTCAAAATCAGTCGAAGATATACAAGTACAATATGCATCTTCAAAAAGCTAGTGATGCCTGTAGATGGAGATTAAGTTTTCATAGCTCGAGAAACAAATTCAAGATCTTCAAAATTTAGGTAGGAGTACAATGGGAGTGTAAGAATAACTACTCAGAGGTCTTAGACAATCCGTCGGGAAAATACTGGAGGATCTTGATGATCATGCAAAGAACTTTGTCGATTTTGAATCTGGACTTGACTGGACTCTCGGGATGGATGACTCATGAAAGTCAAGAGACAAACTACATAAAGGCTGACTCAAGTTGGGTGAAACTTCCCTTGGAAAAAATCATGAAATATGATCAGACTCAGGTAGCATGACATTGACATAAGTTTGTGATGCAGGAGAAAAAAAACTCTCCATATGTTTGGAAGAGTAACCAAATAGAGGAGGACACAAATCTATGTAGTGAGAACAAATTCCTAAGGTCATACTATATCCCAATGCTTGATGAAAAAATAAAAGGATGTGCTTTGTCCAAGGGCAACTATCTTTTTTGCCGAAAAAAGAATGTATATTTCCCATCCCCTCTTTTTGGAATAATTGATTTTTTTGTCTTTTTCAATTTTTAAAGAGCTTGAAAAAGAATAAAAGAATGCTATGTTACAAAGGAGGAACGAGTATCATAACAAGCAAACTGATTCCAAGCGCATGGAACACACTAATTCTCAGGGAAAGGAGACATGTGCAGGATAAGGACACTCGGGGAAAAATTCCTCCATGGGTCAAGGTGTCAGGTTGCAAAGGAAATAAGTTCTGCAAGGATTGTGTATAAGGAATGCTTCAAAGGTTTAGTTGAGAGCAACATGGAGATGACATTAGGCCAAAGACGCAAATATGAGACCCGCAATGTGATTAAGAAAGACACAGTGAGACCCCTTGTATATAATTTTTTACGAGCCTAGAGAAGGTAAGCTCGGTAGTTTTTTCACGTTTAGAGAGTCAAAAAAAATGCAAAAGAAGACTTCAGGGAGTACCTTTTTCAGAGTTAGTCTAGTCGGTTCGAAAAAGGGTTAAACTTGCACCGAAAAGATGTCTGTTCAAAACCATTTTATCGAGTGTGAAAAAGACAAGATCACTCGACAATCTTTACAATTTTAAGGATTCTGAAAAGAGCTTAACTATGGACTCACAACCTTTTTCCAATTTTAGTATCCTTAGCCCGAAAAAATATGAAATTAACCGAGGAGAACTCTCCCGACGAGACAAATCTCCCGAGGTGTACCTTTTTCCGCTATAATCTATTGGTTGGAAAAAGGGTTAAACTCATGCCAATATATGTTATTTTGGACCAATTTAATGAGTGTGAAAGAACAAGGTCACTCGATGATATTTTCAATTTTAGGGAGTCTG
>ML783408.1:412951-516465 GCA_009831015.1 Picea engelmannii | reverse complement strand
TTTTTCGTAAGTAATATCCAAGGCCTGAAAAAGGTGATAAAACAAAACCAAGGAGAATGTTCCTTTTTCGAAGATTTAGTCCCTCAGGCCTGAAAAAGGGTTAAACTTACGCCTGAAGATACTCTTCTAGCGAATTGAAGTTCCTAGAGCATAAATTTATTCGTAAAATTATCCATCCGGACCGAAAAAGGGGTAAACTACCACCAGACAGATGTTCCTTCAAATTTGAGTTTGGTGAGCGTGAAGGGAAACAATATCGCTCGACAATATTTTCATTTTTAAAGAGTCTGAAAAGGGATTAAAGAAGACTCTAGGGGGCTACTTTTCTCAAGTAATCCAAACGAGATAAAAAATAATAAATACAGTCTCGTTGGATGTTTCTTTCAAATTTCAAAGCGAGTTTGATAGACAAAAAAGCATGCTCATTAGGGAGTCTCGAGGATAAGGTCTAGGATGATGATGAAAAAATGAATGATGCTTTATTATGTAATGATGACAAGACTAATAAGGACTCCCAAGCCTATATTCATAACTGACAAGATGAACACCAAAAATGCAGCAACGGATCTACTTAGAGCATCCATGTAAATGTAGGCTCTACCACCTAATTATGACACTTCTAAAGAAACAATGAAAGTTCCGTGTCGTACCTCAGTGGGGTCAATCCTATGGAAAAGAGGAAAATACAACGAGATGCAGAAAGTGGGAATGAAATCCTAACTTACATGCAAAATTTGGAAAAATATGACTTTTACCAAAGGATGCAAAAAAATGTAACCAATCCCCCAAAAATTACCAAACCGAAAGGATAAAAGTATCGGAATGACCAATAGAAAAATTAGAAGTGAATTCGAATAACCACTAAGCTAGGAAAAAATGACAAAGGGGACCAAAAAGGGTAAAAAAGGGCCCAAAAAGTCTATAAATAGAAGTGAAGAACCCATTTTTACCATTTCAAATTGAAAATCAACCAAAAGGTCAAAAAACCCCTTTGCTAAAAGAGTGGATTCTAGGAGCTTCAATGGACGAAATGACCTTCTGTTCGGACCAAGTAAGTACAAAACACCCATACTTGCATTTCAATTCCTTCTTTATTGTTTAATTTTTAGTTTGGAGGGGGCACACTGTTGTAAAAAGGGAGGTCCTATGTGTACGCAAGCTGTCAAAGGCCAACCCACATATGTACTCAGGCATAATACCTAACAACCCGTGTACATACACGACTGTGTAAAACAAATCCTGCGTATACCCTCTTTTACTTTTGAAACAATTAAAAACAAACACTAAATCCTCTCTACTTTTGTCATGTGACAAGATGCATGTTGAATGGAGAGAGAGAGAGAGAGCATGAGGAGATCGACGTCTTCGTCGAGGAGGACCCTGTGGCCATCACTGCATTAAAACAATGCAAATTATGGAAGTTCTTCTAGTGTCCATTTATGAGGGAAAAATCAAGGCTTCTCAATGCTCTTATGGAGTATTGACATCTTGATGATGAGGCATTCATGCTGAAGGGTCAATCACTGACCCTGACCACAAAGGACATCTACTTTCTGAATGGCCTCTCGAGAAGAGGGGAATCAATCAACCTGAGGACTTTTCCTGCAGGGCCTTTGAACATCGAGGACTACATCAGGATGTACTGTGAAGCTGACACTGAGAAAGTAGGTTCTCAAGTTCCAATCCACAAGATCACCAACTTCTCCTTACATGTGATCTTTCTTTTGATCAAGAGGATTACTTGATCTGCATCACTTCATCAGGCCTCATGCACACATATTCATTGTTTCATTCAATGCTTGGAGGCAACTATTTTTGACTGGAGTACCACCATGCTTGTATGCATGAAGAGACAAATTACAGAGTGTCGATGATGTATCAACAATAAATTTGGGTTCGGTACTATCTTATGCTCCTTCTTTGAGAGGGTGCCCGGTCTTAGTCCCAAAGAGACGATACAGGGGCATGTAGCCTCCTTCCCAACAGTGAGCAGTGGGGAGCTTTGCTGACTAGACAAGGTGTAGGGAGGACTATAGAGGCCTTCAACGACAAGTATTTTGACTAGTGGGCACGTCAGATCCTGATGATTGAGGATTACTCCTATACATGGATAAAATTCACTAGATATCCAGACATTCCTGTGCCTCCTTGCGAGGAGCGTGGTGAGATAGGTAACATATATTTTAAAGTTTATTTAATTTTTAATTTTCATATTTATCCTTTTTTATGTGTGTATAGAGTACTGAATTATGAATCTATTATGTACATATGTGGGGCCTGTTCAACCAACATAATTCACCAGGACTCGACGTCGTCCTCAACCTAAGGCAAGACCAACAATGATAGGAGGACTAGCAGTTGTGGGAGGACCCCCAGCCGGAGAGGCTGCCATAGTTTTGCGACGAGTGGAGCGAAACCTCACTGTGCTCACTCGTGTTGTTCCTATGGCTGAGATCAAGGATCTCCCCTCGACTATGTAGCCACATGTAGTAGGGGTGCCTTAGAATTGGGTCCAACTGTTCCGACGTCTTGAGAACGTCGTTGTACATTAGAGTAGGGCCAATAGTCCTCATCCTTAAATAGTACTAGACCATTGAGGTTCCGAGGGAAATTTTTGTACTATATGTATTTTTTGAGGGCATGAGACCAACGATGTAGACCGATGAATTTTGAGGCTTTCATGCCCACTTATGTACTAATAACACTATTTTTGGAAACACACACACACACACACATATACATCTTTCTTGTCTTATGGATAACATTTTTACGAATGTATTTACATGTGTATGTGTGTACTTTTATTTTTATATGTGAGCAACATGCCAATCTAAAACTTGATTAGCTAGAGTATCTGTTAGATGATTAAATCTCCTAGGAACATGGATATACGTAATACAATCAAAATATCATTCTAAGAGATGTACCCTAAGGAATCGCCGGTGCAGAGTGGGATCATAAATGCGGTAAACCCCATTTAACTGGGACACAACCATATCAACATCTAGATAGACCCAAAGGTGATAAATTCCATGTGACAAAGCGTCACGAAGCAATTCTATCACTGCACTGTACTCGACAACATTGTTTGTAGTGTCGGCTAGAAAAATACCTCCGAAAGATAGCAATTGGTTTCCATGTGTGAAAATCACCCAAGCTGTAGAAGCAAGCCTCTGAGTGTGTCGGATAGCGCCATCCGTGAACCCAAAATAAACCTTCGATTCACTTGACATCTGCCACATGAAAAACAAGGCATAAATAACTACACGTCCACAAAACAAAAAAGACAAAATGTATAAGAGACTATACATATATACAAGAAGCCACCCAAGTGACCAACCTAAGAGTAGTACTTCTTAAGGTAGAGCCCATTTCTAGGCTCCACCAAGGAATTTCCCTCAAAATCAACTATACAGTAAGTGGCCTTCTCTAAGACCTCTTTCACAATGAATGGTCCGAACCACATGGGTTTGAACTTTCCTTCCCCCAAGGGATCTTTGTCTTGATCATAGACCAGGACAAGATCGCCTTCGAAGAAAATCTAAGGATGAATGGATCTATCATACTGACACTTGAATCATTTCTTATGAGCCTCATTGGCTAAGGTTGCATCATGATGCTGCTCGAGATATAAAAGGCGTTCCTCAAGCGGTGAAGTGTCCAATAGTAATTCCACTGCCAAATTTAAAGAAGGAATATGAAATTCAATAGGTAAGATTGCTTCCAGCTCATATACAAGTTGAAAATATGAAAAATTGGTGGTAGTATTCATAGACATTCGATAGGCCCACAAGGATGAATATAACATCAAATTCCAATTCAACTTGGTAGAATTGATCGTCCACTGAAGAATATTCTTGAGAGACTTATTCACAACTTCAACTTGACCATTCACTTGTGGGTAGTAAGGTGACAAATGTTCCAATTTGAACCTGAGATTTGACGTTAATTCAATCATCATTTTGTTTTGGAAGTGACTGCCATGGTCAGTGACAATCTCATTCGGGATACCGAACCTTGCTACTATCTGATTAAAGATGAAAAGAGTCGCTGTTTCACCATCATTGCTAAACGTTGGCATAGTTTCGACCCGCTTTGTGAAGTAGTCTACTGCGATGATGATGTAACAATGCCCCCTGGCTGAAGCCAGGTGACATGTAGTAAAATCAATCCCCCACTTGGTAAAAGGACCAACAAACAATGATCGGAAACATAGGAGCAGGATGTGCTCGCATCTTCTGACATAAGATTTGGCACAGGTGGCACTTCTTGACCACCTCTACACAATCCTTGATTAATGAGGGCCATAAGTAGCCTACATGTAGAATATTTTGGGTTGTTGCCAACCCATAAAAATGACCACCACATGCTCCGATGTGACAGTTGTTCAAAACAATCTTTGCTTCTTTTTGGGTAATAAATCACTGAAGAATGAAATCTACACCTTGACGATACAACGTGTCATTGAGGATAAGATAGTTGCACGTCTAATGTCGAATTCGTCGACACTCATTGCAAGAATTAGAAGTAGGGAACTTCAACATCTGGAGACACACAAGTATATCTCCATACCAGGGGTTTGAAGACGTGATTAGAAAAATATCTCCACTAATAGGCGATTCTTCGAGCATGATATCACTATAATTGACCAGAAATTTCGAAAATACCAATGAATTTTTGGATTTCCCAAAAACAAAATCCAAGCCAAATTCCTATAGGATTGCTATCCATCTACTAATATTTCTGCCAATGACCCGTCGTGTTAACACATATTGGAAAGGGTTGATGACGACAATGACAATGGTCTTGCAAAGAAGAATGTAGTGACATAATTGTTGGACACCATGGACAACTGCCAAAGCAAGTTTCTCAATGTCATAGTAGTTGAGTTCCGGTCCAACCAGGCCTCAGCTAAGGTAATATACAACGTGGTCCTCGATCATGTCATATTCCTAAACCAAGACCATGCCAATGGTCGACTCCGCAACAAAAAAATACAACAAGAAATATATGTTATAATCAAGAGGCCAGAGTAGAGGGGAATACGTTAGGGCACGTTTCAATGCTTCAAAGGAGCGTTGAACAACTTCATCCCAACTGAATGGGACCCCTTTTTTCAAAATACACATAAACCCTTTAGTGATCCCAACATAATTAACAACAAAACACTGAAGAAAATTTGCTTTCCCCTGTAAGCTCTGAAGTTGGGGTATTGTGCATGGGGGAGGAAATTGAACTATCACCTCAACTTTGAGAGGATCGACCATGATACCTATTGTCGATACAATGAAACCTAGAAGATGACTAGACTTCATGCAAAAACTACACTTGTTAGGATTTAAGCGAATTCGATAGTAGCAACATCGCTCAAATATTAGTTGTATATGGGTGGGATGATAAGATGTCTTGCGAGAACATGATGCTATATCATCGAGGTACACCTCGAGTATGTGTTTGAGGTCGTGAAAAGTGAACGACATGGCCTGCTAAAAGGTGGCTCCAACATTCTTTAGGCCAAAAGGCATCTTACGATACGCGAAGGTACCCCAAGGAAAAATAAAATCCGTTTTATGTTGGTCCTCGAGTTTGATTTGAATCTGATTGTATCCCAAAAAACCATCCATGAATGAAAAGACTTCGCAACATGCACATTCATTGACAATTTGACTGATAAACAGGGTAGGGAAATTGTCTTTCGAGCATGCCTGATTTAAATCACGAAAGTCCATACAAACACGAATCGTGCCTTGTTTTTTATTGACCAGAATTGGATTTGACACCCATTCCATCAATTGTATGGGGTAGATAAAACTGACTTTGAGCAGTTTTTCTACTTATGCCTTGATTGCTACCGCTTTTCGAGGATTGACCGGATGAAGCTTCTGTTGGACCGATTTGGCATCAACATAAGTTATGATTTCATGTTCGATAATTCGTGGGATGATTCTTGGCATCTCCTCATAAAAACAGGAAAAAATGTTGTGGAACTCTTTGAATAACTTGGTGTAAGTTTGAATATCTTTGGGGGAGAAATCCGCTTCGATGAAAAAATTCTCGACGATGCCAAGGGTTTTGGAGATATCTATTGGAATTGTTGTAGCGATGCCTTCCATGTTACCCTTGGCATAAATTCTGTGTGTAGCGAGAGGATTGATAGGACAAGGTCTATCTTCATTCACGGTCAAAACAAATTCTCCTGCCTCTACTCTCCTAAGCTCAGGAAGGAAATAAGATCTATGATGTAGATCATGCCAAGGTCTGTCAGGACCAGTCATTGACTCAAGAATCATCTCGTCAGAGGGCAAGACAAAGTCTAAAAGGATATTGAGTGGCAATATAATATTGAGCCCAAATAGGATCGAGAACTAGATCAAACTCCTATGAGGGAGCCAGATCGGGGTTGGCCGAAGTTTGCTGGACAATGTTGTATGCAACTTCAGTCGTAGATAAGGGCATGACCATGCCACAATTCCCTATCCCTTCCATCGAATCCGATGAGGAAGGTAAAGTCCACGGGTCAAAAGTAGCTCGTTCTAAAAGATTACACTTGCAAAATTGCAGCCTTTGGCTGGTAGGGAACAACCGATATAAGATTGACATCACCGGAAGGTGACAGGTAATCAAAATTTCCCATCAATGACATAAACAAACCGACACCTAAGTTGACAGTGTCAGGCTGCAGGTTATCAATCATCGAGACCGTGGAAGCCGTCGATGAAGGGTTAGGACGAGAGAAGGATAACTGGTCGATGGTCACAATCTGACCCTCATGCGGAAAGCACAAGACTCGAAAAACCGTATCAACCACCACATGAATTGCATAAGTCCAACTTCTTCCTAACAAAATATTGTAGTCGAGAGGTGCATCGACCACTTCAACTTTGACACACAATTTTACCTCCTAACTGCATGGGAAAGGAAGGAATTATTCCATGTGGTCTAAATGACTGATCGTCAAATTCCATAAGCAACGTAGGGGACATAGACAACTCAGGTTGGCTAATGGCCTTCCAACATGCCAACAACATCATGTAAGTTGAGGCACCCTCATCAACCATTGTACGAAAAATGTTTCATGTAAAATATTTCATTGTATAAGCCACTACGATTCCTGGTCGATAAATGAGCACCGAATTTCATCATGTAAATGTTCACGACCGGGTTGTTATTGGTAGACGCAGGGGGTCCCTGATTTCCCCCTGCTGTTCTTGTGGATACGGAAGCCTACGACATATTTTTCCCTTGTGGAAAAGGGTTCATCAACACAGTAGGATGTTGCTGCGCATAACTTCTGGGTTTCTACAAGATGAAGGCATAGGTGAGTCGGGTGGTCTTCCGTACAAATATTACATAGATACTTCAACTTCTTCTTCTCCATCTCCCCCCCGCTAACTTTTTTGGTAGCCTTTTCATCCCCTTTACCCTTTTTATTTCATTTTTTCTTCTTATCCTCAGTCTGCTAGTTGGCCTTGGGATTCATCGACTACACACTATGTACATCTGATGTCTGGGTAGGGGGAACAACCAAACTCAGAGTCTGGCTGGCCACAGTCTGTTGTATTGACAATTGTTGCAACTAATTTGACTACAGATCCATGGACTTTCTTTGTATTGATCCCACAATTCCATCGACATGGGGCCCAGACTTTTTCTTGGCCTTATTGAGAGTAGACTGTGGCGCATATGGAAAGATCTCGTAGAGCATGCCAGACTGAGAGTAGATTATTTCAAGATGCTAGACTCTCTTAATAGCCTCCTCCTATGAAAACACCTCGGAAGTTGCTACGTCCTTGGATATGTAGGGAACCAAAGACTTCAAGAACCACTTAAGAAAGAAAGAAGGAGAAACCTTGACATTAATCAAGCTCTTTCTTCCCCACCATTCTCGGATATGATCAAAGATATGGTCAGCCTTGGTTTGCTCAAAGTTGGCCAACAATTCGGTGCCGACATCGTATCTCATAGGTAACTAGAAATGGTTCAAGATTACCATCGCCAATTCATTGAAGTAAGAGTACCTCGAGCCATTGAGCTCAATATACCACTTCGCAACACCCTTATAAGAGTGCATTGAAAAATGTGCAATTAGACAGAGTTGTATTTCAACGAGTTTGATGAGCACCACAAGTGAAAGGTAGTCACATGATCACCTGGATCTTCACCAAGATTTCCCTCAAATTTTGGAATATCTGAAGGAAACTTAGTCGGCATGGGGGACCAACACGGATCATGACAAATTGGGTCATTTAGTAATATCGACAATTCTGGAAGATGTGAAGTTTCCAGAAAGGGTAGTTTCGGTTGTGAATTATTTAGAGGAAAAGAGGGCCCTGGATTTTGATTGGCACCAGGTTGCTAGGAAAATTTGGATTATTGGCCAGGGTTGTGGTAGAAATCATGGCATTGACCAGCAAAGGGAAACTGCGTCTGTTGAGGCGTCATCAACTAACTCCCTAAATTGGATGGCATAGCTTGCCCAGGGATTTCTCCCTACGTTCTGTTCCAAGGACCTTGGAAGGGGATGCCCCCAGCTGATTCAATGGGCATGGGTATGGAGCCTTTCTTGGGGTTCCATTGGGTATGGAAGGGGTTACCCCAAACCAAAATTCCTTGCGAGGGAACCGATCCCTTCCAAGGATTCCAAAGACCCTGTGTGGAGTATACTCCAGTCATCGCTCCATGTGAAGGAATAATACCTTGCACTGGATTTTGTTGACCAAAGTTGTGGTTTCCCCCAGTAGATAAAGTGGTCGAAGAGAAAGAATTTTTCCCAAATGCATCGAACAAAGAGAACGACATAGATACCACTGGTGTTGTATAAGATGAAGGTCCTACATTTCCTCCATGAATCAAACTATAATTAGTGTTAGGAACGATTGGCTGAAAAGTGCCATCGAGCAAAGGGGATGGAGGAGGTATATGACCCCCACTGTAAGGGATAGCATTAAAAGGGACAATGGTGCCCATGGTTGACCCTTGCAAGGAAGTGTTTGAGGTCCCTACCCCCAGACCCATGGTATGTAAGGTAGAATAAGTAAGAACCAAGTTTGTATCAAATTCGTGCTTCCCATATGAGAAGGGAGCGCCCTTCACATTATGATTAAAAGAAATAGTGGTCAAAGTTGTTAAAGGTATCGAGTTGTTGCCCGAAGTTATGGGAGTCGGGACAACTGAAGTCCTGACTGGTGAATGTGGGGGAGTAGGTAGGATGCCACCTCCATTAGTAGCCATAACAGGAGTACAAGGACTCCTAGATGAAGTAGAAACATTCACTTCCATTGCCACTCGTAGCAATAGATGGCACTAAGAAGATGTCACCCCGTGAGGGACAATCTAAATCAATATCGACGACAATAAGTCGGTAATCAGAGGATTGGATGGCCTGAAACCCTCAGTTTCAAAGTCAGAAATGGTGGATTCCTACGAAGCCAGAAAGTCTCCTCTCGGAGCAGACTAAGACAAAGTTTCCTACGGCCTGGTTGCTTCGAACGACCCTTCTTGACCAATTCTTCGTCGCAACATTGGCAGAGGTGGCTCCAAAGTAATCGACGACAAGCCTTGAAGCCTTCGCGATCGACGGAGCTGCTAATCTTACACTTCGTGAAATGATCAAACAACACAGTAAGGCTTGACTAGCATAGAACACAAAGCAAACACTAAAAACTTTCCTAAAGATAAATCAAGAAGTCGACTAACTAGTGGGAAGGATGGTTACGCCAATCGACACCAGAGAAACTAACTGGTGCAAGTGAAACTCGAACACGGAAGCAACCTCTGGGTATACTCTGTAAAGCATGATCTGAAATCTACCCTAGGTACTTCGGTATACCCCCACAATCACCTGTGTAAGTCCGTAAAATATGGGCAACTAGGTTGTCAACTCACAGTCATTCACCATGCAGGTACAGTTGACAGTCAGGCAGATCGTAATGAGCAGGATAACAAGTCTGAAGCCCTTCAAGGGTATCGAAAGAAATTGGTCCAGAAGAAAACTTAGTATATCGAATGGATTCGTGGTCCACGAAGCTCTGTAGGAAAATGTGATCGATATTGTTCCCGAGAAAGACCCTCAATATACAATCCCCACTACATTTAGTCCAACTTTGGAGGGGTTATCTCCTATGCCTTTCCTCAGACGACCTCGTGTTTATCCCCTGTGTTAGAGGGGGGTACCGACTAATTCTTACGACGCTGTACTTAAAGAAATCCCTATCTCAAACTCCAATGTTTGTTTTGAAGTGGCCTTGAAGAGTTTCCTTTTCACACCTAATTCAAGGCCCTAAAACCCTAAACTAGTTGGTGAACCCTACAAATAGAAAGTCTAATATATTTTAGATTAAGCGTTAATTTTAAGGCTTGATTTACACAAAGGGTGTGGTAGTGAAATAGATGGTGTCATGAAGATATGAATAAGGAAGATAACTTTAAAGCATTTGAAAGCAAAAGATACTTCAAAATTAAAGCAAAGCTTGTAAAAACTCTTTGTAAATTCAACTTTTCTAATTGATATTTCAAGATCTTGTAAATGAAGAAATCCTAAAACTTTCTTTCGTTTGACTAATAAAAACTACTTGTATTTCAGGAAATCGAAAAGAACTTTGAAACAAAGACTATTTTTCGTTTCCAAATAATAACCTTGACTACTTTACCAAACTAAATGAAAGAAAATAAATTCTTTTATTTTTTATTTTTCGAACTGCTTTAACAAGAAAAACTGAAATAAAGACACTTTTTTTCGTTTTTCAAAGAAAGAAACATGAAAAAGAGAATACCCAAAACAATATTGACAAAGACCCTAAGTCCACTGCGGATCGCAAGGATTCAACCAAGAAACCAAAAGGAGGATCTAAAACTTGGCAGCTTTCTCTAAACCTTTTAGGGCAAACAAAAGAAGACTAAGGAACAAGTTGACTGGAAATCTAACCTAATCTATGGCCAAAGACAAAGACTCTCACTGGTTCAAGAAAGTCCTGAGAAGTATGAACTTCTATCAGGAAAGAGACAAACTTTCTCTTTGCTAAAAACCACTTTCGAGATACAGATATCCATGCTATTGCATCAACAAACTGCATATGTACACGGGTTGTCTACTGTGCAGAGCACGCATGTATGCGGGCTGACCCAAAACAGGGCGCATAAACCTATGAGATTTTTCAAAAAATAAAAAGACAAGGCAGACTTACAGGGTAGGGGAAGCTGGTATGCACCTTGTAGGTGACCATAAACCCTAAAAATACTCAATAAACTTGACTAAAAATCGAAATGCAAACAAAAACCAATCAACAACCCAAAAACCTCCCTAAAAATCCCAGTATGGTCACCAATTCTGCTAGCGGAAAAATCCCCCTATAACTATACCATGGTTTACGATATAGATAGAGAAAGTGACCATCTAAAAGTAAACCTAGTTTCTACATTACCCCAAACATACCAAAATAAATGAACAGAAAGCAATAGGAGAGAAGATCGATAACTGTACCTTTTATCCAATGTTTGGTGATGATCTTCTCAAGATTTGTAGCTCCAAAGACTGCAAGTCTTCTCCCAAAGCTGACCTGCACCCAAGATTAGGAAAAAAGGGATACAAGCATGATATTTCTATTCATAAATTAGGGTTATATATCAAATGTTATGTATAAATCAAAGAAAATACACAAAACATCATCATTTGGGACAGGGAAAAGAGATTCTCTTAGTCATTAAACAAAGACTGAAACTTCCAATCCTTGCCGACCACCATTCCACGAACCTAGTTAGGGATCCTCTTTACAATGCTCCAAGTGCACCTTCAATAATCCTCTTCTCACAATCTACTAATCACCTCAAGGAAAGGGAATGGATTGAATGGAAGAAAAGGGGCTGAAGAGGGAATGCTGAGGCAATAACTCACAAAAGGTAGCAAATTCTTGGGCAAGGAAGGGAAGTGAAAATGGGTAGAGTTTCACCATTCTTATGCTTGGTTGTGAAATGAGACCCCAACACCTCCTTTTATATGAAAAAAGGATGGTTATTCGGTTGGGGTACGGTCTATAGTAGGTGAATTGGTTGGTAAGCCTCCAATAGCCCGTAAATTCCACCAAATTCCTTACAAATTTTTAATTTTTGCAACCTTTGGAGGCATACGCGGGTTGTTTAGTATGCAACAAGCATATGTACATGGGTTGTATAGCATGCAACAAGCGTATGTACACAGGAAATAGTGGTGCAGGGCGTGTACATGCTCTAAAAATTGATTTTTTAAGTAGAGCTCCTTAGCAGTGATTTGGAAAATTATGCAACTAAGAGGGCCAATGCCATGTAGGCATTGTTATGAGGAAAATATCTCTATGGATAGGGTAAACCACAAAATATGGAAATGACTGCAAAAATAAACTCTATTCTCAAGTATGCTATGTAAACAAATATGCTAGAAAGATAATATAAAAGGCATACCTCGTCCAGATGTTCGATGAAGTCCACCGTTGAGCACTTGACCCAAAGCAATATATACCTGCAAATAGTCCTCAAAAACCAAGAAAAACAAGCATATGGTGATAATAAATGATGTTAGCACATTCAATAGCATAATCCATTAATAAACATAACAAATACGCCCATGGAATAATAATTCAAATATTTGCAAGATGTCAATTGGATGGAAAAAGAGTATTTCTATTAATATATGATCAACAAAAGTGAAAATGTTACAGACTTCCATGTCAACACGGTTCAAAACCAAGAAACTAAGTTCCTTCCAGCTAGGCCTCCACCACTGCAATCCTCCACCAAAGGTAAGATCATAGAAGAGAGACAATAAAGTTCTCAATCAATAAGGGAAGAGCTTGGGGGCTGAACACTATGTTCAGAATTAAAGGACAAAGGGATGCAGACTCAATATGAAGTAAATAATTTCTCCAGAGTAAATTTGCTCTCAAAGTTGAATTCTTTCTCCTCTTTTCCATAGCTCGAAATTGGCCCATTTATAGCCTTCAAATGGAACTGAAGGGCCGATTCAGAACGTTTCCAATATATGGAAGACCACAGATCATAGAACTTCTGTCGTGACATGGAAACCCAACATTAATTTTCATTTTTGGGCACACATCTTGATGTAGGCAGGTTGTAGTGGTGCAACCTGCGTATACACATGCTTTATAGTAGGCAAGGTGCATACATGTGAAAAAATATGTATTTTAATCTCTGCGATTTACAAACAGGGATGATAAGTTTGCATAGGGAAATGGAAAAATGCCTTCTATGCAAGATTGCATAGGGTGAGGAAAATATTTCTATAATAGATGCCCCCTAATTTGTGAGGTCATAGGAGTATCTGCGATGGCCAAAATATATTATAAAAAACCCATAAGTGGAGTGATGGGGAATAAATTGGAAGAACTAGTTGCTCATTACATTATGCACTGACTTTGCATACATGGATGCCAATAGAATTACACTATATATCCATGTAAAAATATACCAAACAACTATCCATGGCCATGAATAGGAAAATACAAATGAAGTTACATGCAAAAATATGTCATAGTCATGAACAAGGCCTAGTAGAACCAGTCTCAAAAAAATTCTAAAGATATCTGTATACAATGGAGTACAATCTGATCTCCCATGATTACTGAAGTCATATAGGTATTGGTGCAGTGAAAAGGAAGCAACAGCTCAGGAAAGCTTTGGCTTCATATTGATGTATTCAAGTCTTCTATACAATCCGCCAAGGGTGCAAGTATACGTCATGTGAATAAAGGATTTGAGGTCAAACACAATGAGACATCATTTGATTACCGGTCATTGAGGTATACCATTAAAAAACACGAGACAACCTACCGATAGTGAAAGTAGGTATCAAGGCACTGAGTACATTCTTACAAGTGTGAATAAAGGAGTCGGTATCGAACACCTGAATAATCCATTAATAAGGAGACATTGATGTATTCCCAACTGTTGATGGCGAGAGAACCTGCCAATGATGACTGCAAGCCTCAAGGTACTCATAAGACTCTAGGTCCCATTTTCAGAATAGATGAGTTGAAGTCGATGGTTGGAGACCCGCTGAAAGGAGAGAATTAAGGCGTCTCTCATCAACCAACATGAGGTACAAAGTAGGAGCTTTATGATTTGGAGGAAATCAGACGAAGAACATGTTCACGAACCAATGACCCTGTGTGTCTTTCACGTGTTCCAAGTGCAAGCGGTATATGAAAAATACCCTCTGAATAGAAGCCAATAAGGAAAACTGTTGACAAAGGCGAGGAAACCACCAATAAGGCTAATGGCATCTAAGATACTGCATGAATCCCAATGTATGAATAGATGTATTTCCGTCAAACACAAGGGAAACCACCCAGTCAACGACCAATGATGAAATGTCGACTGCTGGGTTCAAGGTTACCTACCAATGTTGAAAGTAGGACCAAGGTGCATGATAGGACTACAGTACCATGTGATTCTGAGACAAACTGAGGGTATGGCCAACATGCAAAGTCAAGAGATATGAGGAATGGATGACACAGGTTGATAGACATCCTTTGAACACGAGCATGATACATATGGAAGACTCCGACAACATAGAATCAATGACGAAACCATGAGATGCAGTAGGCATCAATGATATTCTCCATAGGGACTGGAAGAGTAACCAGTCGATAGAGAAGACTATGTAACAAGCTCATCTTCCTAAGGCCATGCTAAACCAAAAATTATGGTGACAAATGGACTCAATAACTTTTTTCTATGTTCAAAGGCAACACGACTGTTGCCAATATAGGATAATACTCCCTTCCCACCTGTTAGCAGCCAATTCACATTTTTTATGATCCTATAAGCTGCCTGCACCTACGTTTTGCAAATGCCATTTTTCTCGTCGCAATTTTCAATAAACGACATTTTCATTCTTGCGACATTTACACACTTATTTTCGTTTTGTTTTCACGATTGTAAGCGTGAAAACTTCTCCTTTCGAAGTCATATTTCGATCACTATCTGAACTGTCATGATCTTTTTATCGACATGCCTATTGCGCTTACCTGTTGTTTATCATTATGTAGCTGGAAGAAATTTCGAACTATACTCATTGGTCATTCTTATATTGATGATATGATTGAGTTTCATTAAGTTTGCAAGGCATTGAGCATTTGGATTTACACTTTTTATGACTTGCCTGATATTTGTTTCTACATAAGGGTTATGGTTAATTTTGTTTATATATATTATATAATCCTTATGTTAAATTTTTATAACTTTCGGCTTGTCTACTATTATGAATATTGTTTGACACCTTGGTTAAACTTTTGATCGTATACATTAGCGCATATTTGATTTTGGGTGTTGATCTATACGTCAAATGTTTTGAACACTATGGCATAGTGTTGGCGCGTATTTGTATGCACATTGCATTTGATTAGTTGTACACCTGACTTAATGGATGATCCACTATTATGAACAGCTATATCGGCGGTTGTACTTTGACCATAATTGTTTTGCATGGCAGTGAATGACTCCACCACCCTCGCATGCACACATTAACGCTTACCCCCTTTTGCTCGTTCATTGCTGTTAGACCGAATAGCTCTGCTCCTGTATGAATTCAAACCCTTGTCCCTTAGCCTGGCTCACTGTGTGTTATCTCCTGGCTCCCGAAGGGCGAATTGAACCCCCAAGGTGTTCAGAGTCGGTTTGGGTTTCATTTTGCTAGAGAAGACTGCCCCGTAATTGCCCCCAGAGTCACGTTTTTGCGTGAGCGATTCTGGGAAAACGGATTTGAATTAGCTCAAACCGTTGAAAACCCAGAACCGTTTTTAGCCCCTTTACCTTCATTGCTGGCGGTTTCTTCAGAAAGTGAGCTAATACAAAGATCTAGCTCTCGTTTTACAGGTCAATTTTTCAGTGGCTGGAACATGCGTTTTGAGTTTGTATGCATTTCTTCAGATCTGTTCTTCAGAACTCCCTCTCACCTGTCAAGCTGTCTCGTCGCTATACAGGTATGGATTATGTTTTCAAATAGCTCTGTTTCTCATTCAAATGCCTTTGTCATTCGTGTTCATCATGTATATTGTTTTTCTTTGCTAAAAATATGAAGAGTTTCGATTTGATATACGATTTGCTCACAGATTTTTATGGTTATTCGTTTGGATTTCATTTGCTAAGCCTGGCTGAGTGAAGTAAAGGATTAATGGTGTGGTTTCAATACAATTCATTCTGTATTCACCTCTCATGGGAAGTTCCATACCTTATTTAGAATACGGTTACCCTAGGATTTGATCTTGTATGATTCGTATGATGTGTTTGACAAATTCGGGAGTGTAGTTGTTACGATTTTCTCTGTCATACGATTTTCCAAATTATGAATACCACTCTATCTGATTTAAATTTGGAAATAATTATTCTGTTTCTATAAAAACAATGGTCTCATTAAAACTGTGCAATGACACCCGAAACATAAAACAATTATGATTTGCAACGAATATGCTAAACTCAGCTGATTAATTCTCTTGTCTGGATTGATGTTTGGTTTGGTTTTAAATGTGTAAAAACAAATTGGTCAAAACCCAGTTGTAATTCGTTAGGCTGGAACGATTTTGGTAAAGGAAAATCCATCTTGTTTTCTCACTGTGCAATGATAAATGATCTCATAACTGATAGAATCGATTTGATTGAGAAATGATTACGATTCTGTTACATATGATTTCATTTACCAGACTCATGACTATAATTGAAACAGAGTATTGTTGTCTCTGTACTTGGTTAAATGATGTGGATCCTGTTGGTATAATTCTTTCATTTTATGATTCGTTCTCAAATGGTGATTGGATGGTAATTGAATTTAGATTCTTTAAAAGATTTTCATTTAATTTTATTTCTGATTCTGTGTGTTATTTTAGACCAGCTACAGAATCAGATGATTCTGTAGCTAAGTCTGTAGAGTTAGATTTTTATTTGTTTTATTAATAAAATATCTCTCTAACTCATTATTTTTGGTCCATTACAGGTGAATTCGAAATTGCATTGGATTTGATGAGCAGTTAGAGGATATTTGAGATATTTTACTTGCATTTTAATTTCCTAGTTTAGTTGAATATTGGGAGAACTTCCCAGATTTTTGTAAAACAGTTTTAACTTCCACAGGGAGGTTTTACCCTATGGAAAGACTTATAAATACTTATTATTTTTGTAACAATAATCATCCTCATTCGTGGGAGAACAAGGATATGGAATTTTAATACAGACCGAGACAAAATTTGATATTCTGCTACAGCTTTAGCTTTTCATGATATCAATATTTTGTTTTATGTTTATGTGTATCTATTTGCATTTGGTTAATGACTACTTTAGCTATCTTAGTCTTCTGAAAATGATATAATTTAATCAATATAATCCATATCTGATTTCTTCCAGTGTTTAAAAAACATAGCAGTTACTTGATTCAGTTTGTGAATGACATATTTCTCTTCTTCATAAGTTGAATTATTAAGTATAAGTTTTTGCATAACAGGTTTCCCTTATTGCAGAGATTTATAAATCATATAATTGTTATGATTTTTTATGTCTTGTTTGTCCTGTTAACAACTCAAAGAGCATTGCAGCCTATCGTTTACGAGAAACTTTTGGATGATCCGGTGCAAGTTTCCTTCCTCCGACCAGCTTCGAAGTCATCATACACAAGACAAATTTGGAGCGTTTCCAGGTCAATTTGTCATTTGTTTGTTTATTAGTAGTTTAGTTTAGATATAAGTTTAGTTAGATATATGTGTTTAGTATATTAGATTGTTTGATTTCAGTAAGTTTGATTTCTTATTTATAAAATAAAAAAATCAACA
Source organism: Picea engelmannii (assembly GCA_009831015.1). Classification (NCBI taxonomy): domain Eukaryota; kingdom Viridiplantae; phylum Streptophyta; class Pinopsida; order Pinales; family Pinaceae; genus Picea; species Picea engelmannii. The sequence continues at coordinate 498,658 of ML783408.1, read as the reverse complement.
AAAACATACTTCGTTGTCTCAGGGCAGAATATAATGAGTTTTGCAGGTTTTAATTAAATCTGTAGACATTGCAGGTATTTTAATTACTAATTAAAATACCTGCCCGTGGTGACAAACGACCAACATAACGTTGAAATCTGCAAGAATCCCTGTGTTGTAGGAAAATCTCCCTGCGGACAGGTAGATCGCCTCTGAGAGCTTGACCTTAACCCCAGACAGAAAAATGCTTAACGTGGACACTGACTTCCTTTCAAATCTATATAAACTAATACATGAGAAGGAATGATAACATAAGTACCTCTTTATCGAAGTTTGTCCCTGCACGCTCCGAGTTACACTCCAATCCTTTGCTCCTCGCTAAGTTCTGCAGACAAACAAGATACGACTACTTCCTACTCCACTGATATTAGCTTGAAAATAGATATATCAATTAATGATAAGTTCATGTAACATCAGACAAAAACTAGAAAGAAACAGGCCAAGCGTGTCATATTAATGAGAATAACGACAACAGTACTTACAATCGTAGATGCGAATGCGACAGCTTCGTCAAGTCCCCTTCGTCTAACCCTTGCTCAAAAGATCCAAAACCTGGCTGACAACAGCTTCACTGATCACTTCTCCTTTGGGTGAATGTGTGTTTCCTATGAGATCATAGGTTTCATGCTAGCCATTCTTCCCCCTTTCCACCATCATAGAGCTTTCTTATATAGGTTGGGAGGAGCCTAACCTCTTGAGTTATGTTTAGAGCAAGTTGGGAACCTCCTCCTTAGATCAGGGATCTCTTGATGAAACCAAGAATTTGAGTACAACTGCCTCCTAATATTGAAAGATCCTTTCCTCATTCTCCTCAATGGGATAACAACTGACCCAGATTAGGGAGCGCTCCTTCAAAAGGGGCATCAGAGCGCTAGAACGCTCCCTGAGAAGCTTAAGGGAAGCGCCAACGCTTCAAACATGGGAAGCACTCCTTCGGAGGGGTGAGGAAGTGTTATAACGCTCCCTGAGGCCTTATAGGGGAGCGCCAGCGCTCCTAAGTCTGTTTCAGGTGAGCGTTCACCCTCAAAACTCTTGATTGAAAGCCCTCTTCAGGTGTTAAGAGTTATTTGACTCCAGTGAACTAGTTCTCCTTCTCCAAATCAAGTATATAAGATGTTTTAAGTGCCCTTAGTGTCGTCATTATGGCAACATGATTCAATAACATTTGCGACACTTATAAATAACTTGCGACACTTGCAAAAGTTGTAAGGAAGTTGCGACACTTACGACAATTGAGAGGAATATGCGACACTTATCCAGTTGAGTAATTTTGATGTGTAACACCCTAGTTAAAACTACAAAAACCAACTCAATCCACCTCTGTATTAGTCCATTAGGCGAAAAAATGACTCAAAACTATAGAAAGTGGGTAAAAACTGTTATAAATAGTAACAAAACCGAAAATTACTATGTCATTTTGAATTTTTACCCAAATAGTGAAAATTGGACCAAATTACCTCCGAGAGTCAACTGGTGATTGAGGGAGCGTCAGGCGATGCAATCAGAAACCGTCTAAACCAGGTATTTTCTCTTCCCCTCCTCTTCCTTTCTAGTGGATTAAATTTTTAAATTAGGTTTCAAATTTTGAGTAAATTAGGGCACAAATTGGGTAACTCGGTGTACACAGTCTACCACTTATCAGGTCGCGTATACGTTGGGTTATACGCGAATGTGAAAATTATAAGGCGTGTATACCCAACCCTATACGCGACTGTAAATGAAGTAGCTCGCGTACAAGTCCGTAATCAATAACTTCTATGGTTGCTAACTCAAATTTTGACTTTTATCCGGTAGGATGGTGCTAGAATGGAGGGAAAGGGAGCACGAGGAGGTAGATGTTGTTGTGGAAAGATATCTCGAGGCTCAAATGGTCTTGAAAAGATGTGGCTTATATAAATTTTGGGCACTTAAAGGGATGAAGGCCCAGGTGAGGTTGCTTGAGATGCTTTTGGGTTAATGGGACCCTCACAGTGAAAGCTTCAACCTCGATGAGAAACCATTGAGGATTGAAGTAGAGAATATCTACTTTTTGACTAGATTATCACGCCGGGGTGAGGTGGTAAACCTCAAATCATAGGGAGCAGGGAGAGTAATGAAAATAAAGGAGTACATAGATGCTCATTGTGTAGCAGGGACTCCTATGTTCAGGAGTCAACTCCCCATCCGAGCGATTAACAATCTCAGCCTCAAGAATGTTGTCCTCGTGTTGACCATGATCACAAGCTCAACTTCGCTACACAAGGCATTGAGACTGCTCATGTTATATGTTGTAGAGTGTTTGAGACCCACATTATATGATTGGTGTACCTCACTACTGGCTAATATGAAGAGCCAATTGACAGAGTTCAAACAAGGTAGCAAGAGGAACTTTGGGTTCCCCTCTATCTTATGTAGTTTTTTCTTCGAGCGGGTTCTAGGTTTGGGACCTAGAGTCGATATTCTTCCAAGAGGACCTCGCGATCCAGCCATGGCACGATGGACCAAGGTAATGAGATGGCAGAGGGGAGGTAGGGTGCCCACACCTACAACGAGGATTTATTCTATTGGTGGCAGCGATAGGTCAATGCTCTGGATGACTACCCCTATGTAGGGATCGACTTCAGAGGGGATCCTGACATGCCACTCCCACCATGTGTAACACACCCACTACGGAATTATTTTTTTTTTGGCCTTTTTCATCTTTTCTACGATGAACAGAATCCCCAAATCCCTACAGGACCTAATACAAACCCTTCTACCCCTTAACCGCACTCATATGATCGACGACTATGACCACAAGTCTTATCGGGGAGGTGCTCGTCAGCTTTTGTGATTCGGGAAATCACGATGCATGTATTCCCCTTTCCCTCTTGTCTTTCGAAGGGCCAAAATCCGAAATGGATCTAACCGCTTAACATGATTAACAACAACCTAGGTTAAGTCTGGGCACTCTACCCTTTGGGATTTCGCATACCAGAACTTCAGGGGATGCGATGACAGGAGGTTTCACATATGGGTTTCCCGAGAGCCAAAAATCCGAAAATGCCAATTCTAAACATGCTTCACTGTTTTAGGGTTTCCTCCATCGGGATTTCAGGGTATGCGACGATAGGAGGTCTCGCACCTGGTTTTCCCGGGAACCGAAACTTCGAATCCTACATACACACACACACACACACACACACACACACACACACACACACATATATATATATATATATGTCGTTCAACTCATTTCGGGAATTCACAAACCGAGTTTTTGGGACTAGCGAGCACAAGAAAACTTACCGTTAGGTATCCCGGGTGTCGAAATATTGAAGCACCCTACCTCATCCTTGCTATTATTATTTCGGGGTTTCGTATGCCGAGAATTCGGGATATGGGTAGACAGGAGGTCTCGCACTTAGGTTTCCTGGGAGCTGAAACTCCGAAACCAATATTCATTTCTAAGCTCATTTCGGGGTTTCTCCTTTCAGGATTTCGCGTTATAAAACGTCAAAGGGTTCATGCCCTTCAGCACTCCGGAAGCCGAAACACCAAAGTATCAGATTTATGCGCACTAGGCCATCTTGGGACTTCACAAGTCAGGATTTAGGGACTTGCGAGTACAAGGGAATACACCCTTGAGTATTCTAATTTCCGAAATGCCGAAATATCGTAGCATGTCCACGTATCTTCCTTTCGAGATTACACCCATCTGGATTTTGGGACTGGCATGTACAAGTGACTTGCCTCTAGGTAGCCCGGGTGTCGAAATACCGAATCATCTTAACTTATCCACGCCCCATCATTTCGGGGTTTCATATATCGGGATTTTGTGAGTCGTGAGGACAAGGGTTCTTATCCTCTAGTTCCCCAGGTGCCGAAACGCCGAAACGTTTACCGGCCACCACGTGTACTCTACAACTGGACGGTCCATGCACTCCCATGAGTCTTGGGATCGACGGTCCTGATTTCTTCGTTACTTGCGAAGGTTAAAAAAGGGTCGAGGCATTATCGCCTACGTTCCTTCATTCAATTTTTACGGTCATAACCAACCTTAGATCCTCCGAAAGGATCTCATTTGTGCATTTAGAAAGAGGGAGGGTATCCTGGGTACCTAACCACTGAAAGGTCCCAACTCATCCACACGCTGTCATTTCGGGATTTCGCAAGTTGGGATTTCGGGACTTGCGAGTGCAAGGGAACTTGCCCTTGGGTATCCCAGGTATCGAAATGCCGAAATGTTGGAGTCTACGAGGACCATTCTCTCTCGTGCAAGATTTCAAGACTTAAACTATAACATCCTCCTTTGGGTCCTCAGACAATTTACACCAGGTTTTGAAGACCAGATTAGAAGGTTTTCTAGAAGGTAAATGAGTGGTCTCGAAAGGGTGCCTTTGTGGGGAAATCTATCCAAGGCATCAGGTAAGACAAACACGGGAACAAATCTCCCAAGAGAAGACTTGAAAAATATGTATTAGTTCAATATATATTTATATATATATATATAAACATAAGCCATACGTGGTATTTCCAGTAAAAGCATGCAACCAACCTTTCTGATCAAAACACCATGCAGACAGTCTTATACTGAAACCATTCATAATTGCACAGACTATGAGCATACATGTTAGCATATAAATTTCAAAGACATGAAACACTTATCATAAAAACACTGGGTTTAATGCAACTGTTGAGAGGGGTGCTCATTTCCACCCAACCGTAGGCTCAGTGACTCTGAATGGATTTACCACTAGCCACCCCCGAGCTAGACCATGATGCTTGAGACTTTCTGTCTCTATTCTTCAGTGATCGAGAACGAAGGTTACTCTCCTTCTTCTCTGCTATAACTGACTCTGTATTTTGTTCCTGAGTTCTTCCGATCTTTTTCCTTCGATCCCCCTTGCATCCCCCCTTCCATGCCTTTTACCTGCCTTTTCTTATCCTGTGAGGTTGTGTGTGGCACGAATTCCCCCGTGGTGGTCATGTCTGAGGCCTCCACGGATGGGCGGTTCACCCCCATCCCTCATTAACTCATGAGGAGCCTCTTCACCTACCATCCTGGCGAGTAATTCATTTCGGGGCCAGCTAGCCACTCTTGGTTCTCCAGGCCAATGAAGACCAAATACGGTATTGGTTTTGGTGGAAGTTAACGCCACCATTCCAGGTGCCTTCCACCACATTTCTTCAACCATCGTGGTCTCTTTTTCAACACATCCCCCTCTCAACAGTCCTGTAATATATATATATATAATGTTAATTTACATTCGTTGACCTTGTATACTAAGGTCCATTCAAAATCACACATTCACATCTTTGAGTTTGCCACAGTTCTTGGCCAGCATAATTATTTTTACAGATTGGGGGAAACAGGGCGTTACACCAGGGGCCTCCTACGGGGACATAGGTATGTCAAATGTTTTAATATATATATATATATATATATATATATATATATATATATATATATTTTGTATTTTTGTATAGTAGAACAAAAATATTTTTGGATGATGCTAATTAAGTACTAACTAGACACTTGTGTGATGCAGGCATGGGTGCACGATGACAGGAAGGGATTCCTCGACATCGTCGAAGGAACCAGGGAGATGAGGCGGTGGGAGGAGAAGCTAAGAGAGTCCTTCAAAACGTGCAGGGAAACCTGTCTCGTTTGACTCATAGGATTCCGATGGTTCAGGTAGAGGATCTTCCAGAAGCCATGCAACAAAAAGTGGTTGGTGTGCCCAGAGCTTGGGTGCGACTCTTTCGGTGTCTCAAAAACGTCATAGTTTGTTACCATGACACACATCCGGTGCCACAGGCGTAGATTTCGTGGATGTTGTAGTATCGACTATATATGTGTATTGAGGGTGTTAGCCCCAATTTTGTACTTTAAACACCATATTTTTTGAAATATATGTAAAACATGGATCTTTGGCTTTACTTATATTTACAATGTGTACATTGATGAGATGGTTTTCATTGCTTTAGTTATGTGACAAATGCCAATCTAAAACGAAATTAGCATAAGCATAAGATACATGATTAGAACTCCCAGGAATGTGATAATAAGTAATAAAATCAAACTGTCATTCTAAAAGACGTACTTGTAGGAATCGTCGGAGTAAAGTAGGATCACTCACACGGTAACTGTCGTTCAACTAACATACTACTAATTGGGAATCCAGGAGAACCTCTAAAGAGGGAATACCATGTGAGATAACATCTCACAAAAGTTCTATAATGACACTATATTCAGTCACATTATTTGTGGATGGCCCTAGGAATACGCCACCTGAAGACACCAATATACCCTCGGGTGAGTAAACCACCCAAGGAACGAAAGCCAAGTTCCATGTATGACGTCTGGCTCCATCTCCGAATTCTAGGAAGACCGAAGACTCTGTTGACATCTTCCAACCAAGGGAAAACTCGATAAGCAAGATGAAGAAGAAAAGAAAGGGAAAATATATACATTAAATTACATTAGTATACAAAGAGTTCCGCTCGAGCTTGGGGCTTAGGCGTAATATATTTTCAAGTAGAGCCCATTCCTGGTTTCGACCAACATATTCCCTTCATAATATTCCAACTCATAGGCTCCTTTTTCTAAGACCCGTCGCAAAAAATAGGGACCATGCCACATGGGTTTGAAATTGCCTGCCCCTAGTGGTTCTTTGGATTGATCATATAAGAGGACCAAGTCACCCTCAGCATACAACCAAGGATAGACAAACTTATCGTACTGGACCTTGACACGTCTTTTTTTCACCTCGATAGCCATAGAGGCGTCTCGACATTTCTTTTCAAGACTCTCCAGGTGTACAAGGCATCACTCAAGATCGAAAGTGCCAGGTAGGAGCGTGACTGCCAACTTAAGAGAAGGAATTTCACATTCAATAGGTAAAATCGACTCCACACCGTGTACTAACTGGAAATGGGAAAATCCGGTGGAAGTCTTGACCGAGGTTTGGTATGCCCAGAGTGTGGGGTATAGCATAATGTGCCAGTCAGACTTACTCTGGCTGACATTTTTTTGAAAAATGGTCTTGAGAGACTTGTTGACATTGTCTACTTGTCCATTTTTCTGTGGGTAATAAGGAGAATAATTACCATGTCTAAACCCCAGTTTAGATGCTAGTTCTTCCATCATTTCATTCAGAAAGTGAATGCCATGATTAGTGACAATCTCATTCGGGATACCAAACCGGATGATAATCTGATTGAATACGAAGAAGGCGGTAGTATTCCCGTCATATTTAACTATAGGCATGGCCTCGACCCACTTAGTAAAGTAGTCAAGGACCACGATAATGTGTTGATGCTCCCCAACCGAAGTTGGGTTGCAATCCACGAAGTCCACCCCCCACTTGGTGAAGGGACCAATGGTAATGACCAGGTGAAGAGGCGATGGATGCGATCACATTTTCTAACAAAAACAAATGGTAGGAGTGACACTTCTTAATTGCTTCAATACAATCTTTAGAGATAGAAGGCCAAAAATAACCGACTCGTAAATTTTTTTGGGTTGTCGCAAGCCCGGATAGATGAACACCACAAACCCCACTATGGCAATCGTTTAGGACTGAATTGACTTCTCTGTGAGTTAAAAAATTATGAAATGTATTTTCTATTCCTTGATGATACAAAGTGTTACCGACGATAGTATAATTCTTAGCTTGGTATATTACACGCCGTCGATCATCTCGCGAGAGATGCTGAGGGAACTTCAAAGTTTGAATATAGAGAACAATGTCTCCATACCAGGGGTAGAACGACGAGACAAGAAAAATGTGTTCATTTTCAAACGAATCAACATGGATAACATCCTCATCTAATCGTGGAAAGTCGGATATTAAATATGCGAAGACTAGCGATTTCTTGGATTTCGCAAAAGAGAAATCGAGATCAAATTCTTGTAAAATGACAATCCATTTATTATATTTTCCCCTATGATACGCCCAGTGTTGGCACAGGGGAAGAACCAAGGTTCAACACTTCAAAAATGCACCAACAAAACCCTAACTATGGACCCTTTCGACAACACCCACAAAGCAGATGAAGTCTCACCTATGGTAGAGGCAGGGGTGGTTGCAGGACTCAAATATATGCAACCTAGATGGGACACAGATCTGTGATTACGCCACCCTAACAAAGAACTTAAAAGTTAACATTCATCAGTAATTAACCCTTATTCATATCATATATCCAAACTGTAATTATAGAGAAACACAATATTCAACCAGATCTAACACATCTAAGCACTTAGCATATGGAAAAAGATAAGATCTAGCATTCATTCACCTTACCAAGCACTAAGCTATTATACCAGATGAATCATACACAAATATATCATCACTAAGCATAAATCACATCACTAACATACAACCATAATTCACAAAGCAACCATAAGACATGCTATACATGGTTCACCCCAGTGTGAGGCTACGTCCACCAAATCTTCGTCTTATTTATTATCTTCTGTCAATCTCATTACATGCACAAAGCCTCAGAACCCACTCCGCATAGGATAGGAGATTGACGCACACCTCGCCAGATCTTCCTTCCCCGAGCCAGGTTTAAGCACAAATCCTTCTTACTGTTTATACACAAGATTCTTACAATCACTTTCTCTTAGCTCTGCAAATTCTTAACACATCGCATGCACAAAGAATCCACAACTATTCACACTTAGCACATTGGCCTCTTCCTACATCGCCTAGATATCTATTTATACATTACAAAATGGGCCTAGACATGGGTAAACCCATGGGTTGGCATCCCATATCCGTTACATAAACCCTAATCCCAAAAACTTCCCTAAAAAGGGGGCCGAGATCCCGTGATCTCTGCTTCAACTTGCGCTCCAGCTTCGACCAGCTTGTCGAAGTCCCAAAAGAGGTCAAACATGACCAAGGATCTCAAAAACTTGGTCAAGGGCCAACAAGCCCCCAACACTCACCTGTGACTTGTCCCGAGTCACTCTGGTCTGGGTAACTCTGCCTCAAAAGCCTCGAGCTTGGCTCGAGCTGCTTCAACCTGTTGCTGTGCCAAGTCCTCCTGCTCGATGAAATCTTGAATAACTTCCTCATTCATAGGTCCCTCTAAGAAATATTCTACCAAAGTGACTACTCATTCTAGCTCTATTCCTCGGCCTTCAATCTCCTCAAAAAGTAGGCAAGTTGCATCCTGGACTGGCTGGAGCTTCTGAGTTACTTCCATGAATTTTCTTTGTATGGCATGGAACTGCTGCTGAGCCGTGCATTGTTCTTGGGATATTTTCATCCTCTCAACTACTGATAGGAGTTTCAAATTGTACTACTGCTGCTTGCTTCTTTGCTTCCTGGAGCTACGACTCCAGTGTCTTTAGTTTAGGGTCCTCGGTAAGGTGCTCATAAGTCTTCGCACTACGACTTCTCAGCTGTTTACATTACACAACTAATTATTTGATCCTTTTAACTACACTCCAGGCAGTTGCTTCTCTCTGGTCTCGCACTTCCTACAGAGTGCTTGGCACTGTTTGTATCTCTAGTTCTGCAACCCTCTGTTGAAGCTGCTGAATGGATTCCACAAGCTTCATGAATTGATTCACTATCGGGTCTTCTTCCATCTACTCCAATCCTGTCATAGAGAGAAGTGCTCTGTTGACTGCTTCTTTAACTCCAACATGTTATGCGAGCAGTTGTTCTTTCTCTTGTTGGATATGCGCTTTATTTTCTTCGAACTTGGTTTGGAGGTCGTCCTTCTCCTGCTTTGCAACTTGGTGTTTCTCTATGATTTCCTTTTGTTCTTGATTCAGGGCCACTGTGGCCTATTATTTTTCTTTCTGCACTCGACAAAGGTGAGCTTCGGTTGCGTCAACTATTCTGCGGAGTTGGGCAGGATCATCCCCCAACTTCGGTTCTTCTGGTGGTGGGGGTGCAGTAGGCACTGCACGACTGGAGTTAAGGGCTTGTTGTACTCCTCTCAGCTCTGTCTCAATTCTATCATACATGGCTTCTTGTTTGGTTTCATTTCTATGAAAAATATCTTTTGAGGCGTCTGATACAGATGCGATAATGAATTTGAAGTCATCGACCGTGAGTACAATCTGCAACTTCAGCTTACTTGCTTTGGACTTCTTCCATAATGTAGGTTTTGTTGGGGAAACCTTTCTTTTATTGGATGTCTCTGCCTCTTCAAGGGGGTTCCTAGCCGGTGTTACTTCACCTTGCTTCTACTTGTCTTCTTCCCCTTCTTTCTCTTCTTTTTCCACTTCGTTGTCTCCTCCTCTGCTAAATGAATCTGATGCAATCTCTTCTGATATGCTGTGTATTTGCTGTACATCTTCCTTCTTTTTCTTCTTGCTGCTACTGGGTGCATCATTCTCTTCGTGAGTAACCACCGAACTTCCAATGAGGTTGGGATCGGACAATGTTTCCTGGTCGACTGGTATAAGGAACTCTATAGGCCATTCCTTAGTGATTTCCTCCAGGTCCTCCTCTGTGAGCTTGTAGTAGGACTGAAGCTCTTCTTTAATTTCATCTGTGCACACAGTAATATAAATAAAATTCCTATCTATGAAGAAATTCATAAGGGGATTGAACCTATCCAGGGTGTTCGACGTCATACGAGGGAAAGAATTAATAGCCCTTTTCAGCTGTAGGTAGTAGTTATTGAATACTGTGTTCGACTGCCATTGTTTCCCCATATCGCTTGAATACTAGAGCGTGGTGAACTTCGTATCTCCCAAGCAGTGAATGCGATGAGGATCAACAACCAACTAAAATGGAACTCATAACCCTGATCTTGAGTTTTGCGACAATCCAGTTCTAACTGATTAACTAGGTAACTGGCCCAGTTCATATGTAGTCCTTCCACACATTTTCCTGCGAGGTCAATGACAAACCCTGTGACATGCGTGGGTCTATTCTTTCTTACTAGATTACCAAATATCAACTGGAAAGCAAGGCGCACAGTGCCATTCTGAATGGAGGCTACCTTGTAGCCTCATGTCCCTTTCTCTACATTTCCATAGGTGTCTTTGATATTTTGTGCCAGGGCGTGGTCTGTAGCCTTCCCTGGATAAAAGTCTTATGGGTCTGGTCCATGCATGATCAATCTTGTGATCCTATGGATCAGTGCCAGATCGACGATGATGCATTTGTCTAACCATAGATACCTGCCATGGAATCAAAATAGTAGGATCTTAACGTACACATTAACCTTCTGGTGCCTTCCAAAATGTGGTATCTTCATCACGTTCAAAACAATAGACCTCATGATGTCCATGGTCCATGGCTAGGGGATGATCTTCGAATTCTCCCCCTTGGTTTTGGTCAAATATTTGTGAGGTGTGAGCATGCCATAGCTCTTGCCATATCCTAGGTTATAGTCACTGATCTTCAAGGTTGGAATCCTCTCCAACTGTGGTCTGACTGCTTGTATTCCCTTCGAAAGGTATGCAATGATGACTGTGTAGTCGAAGTCCCTCGGGACACTATCACGACTCACCACACCGGCCAGTGTTGGAATGTAGTCAGGTAGGATGGATGGAATTAGCTTCACATTCGCCAAGTCATCATGATGCTTGGCTCTTTTCTCGGTCATAACTCGGGATGGTCCAGATCCACGAGCAGTCGATGGGGAGGCTTGCACTCCTCACGTTGATGAGGCTTGGATGCCTATAGACTTCACCTTCTCAACCATGAGCTCTATTAGAATCTCTTCGATGACTTTTTCTGCTGCTCTAATTTCTTCCAACATGCACACTCGAGATTTGATGTCTCAGGTCAGTGAACAATACTCATTGTAACTAAATGGATGGAGAGGTCTTAATGATCATTGCGTGAAATCAACTAGTTATCTGTGGGATCAGATAATCACAATTGGAAAAAGTGTTCTCGGTGCAACACTCAACGGGATAAATAGATATCACTATAACGGTTTGTTTCAACGGGTTGCAAAACCTGATTCAATGCAATTCCATCTATTATGGTGCGTTCCCAACGGTCCAACGACGAACTTTCAGGCCATAATTGTTTTCCTAACCATTCGGGAGCATCGATCGAATGGTCATATTGCCTCCAACGGTCATATTTATCTTCTATGGAGAAGTGCCATTCTGTGTTGTACTGATATTCCAACGAAGTTTAAATTCTGGAAACCTTCCTTCTGCGAATTTCTTTCTGGATCTTCTTGCAATTTTTCTAACTTTTCCCTCTTCTTACTAAGTTTTCTGGCCTTCTTTCCTGTGATCTGAATCACTGGTTTCCTCTTTCCATTATCGTTCTTGTCTCTTCTTGGCATGATAACTTCACACTGTGGAGGGTCTTTCATAGGGTTCAAAGGTAATACTTCTTCTCTTTCAGGGGAAGGTTCTCTACTCTCTTCTACAGATAGGTGTCTCCAGTCTTCCTGTGTCCTTTCAACTTATACATTCATATCTTCGGTCTTTATTAGCTTCGACTGGTTTTCTTGTTCTTCCAATAAGTGCGCTATTCTCCTAGCCATGAAATCTCTTAGTTCTTGTTTTTTCTGTTCTAAATCCTCCTCTTCTTGTTTCCTTCGTATCTGATCTTTCTCAATCTAGGTTTTTCCTAGCAAGATAGCTAATGGGGTGATGTTCTCAACAAACTTAACGATCTCAAATTCTTCTTCTATCGAAGTGCCATGAGCACTCAAAATTTTTTGGGTAAGTATTCCACATAGGGTTATCAACTTTCCTCTAAATAATCCTATCCCTCCTAATGAATGAACCATTGCAGGCTTTCCCAAAATTTCCCAAGTTCTTTCTGTCATGATATTCACCTGTGTTTCCTCATCCAGGACACAGTCTATGTCGAAGTCTCCTATTCTTGTTTCTATGTACTCTTTCTCTTTTAAGACCTCTGATAAGTTGATATTTCTATGGTCATTCAAGGTTTCTTTCATCTGTAATAATACAGTCTCTGATTCTTTCTGGGGTTCTATCATATCCTTAGTTTCTTGGTCTGTCTCATATTTTTCTTGTTTCATATTCATCTTTTCAACTTTAACAATCATTCTAGGACAATCCAAAACTTCATGGTCCATAGATTTACAACAAAGACAACTATGTCTTCTACCAGGGAATTCCTTAGCAATATGTCTCGGTCTTCTGCAACTTCAACAAAGGGTTAATCCTCTCTTTCTCTTAAATTATCCCCAACCTTTCCTGTATTGTGCATTGGGATCACAGTAACTAACCTGAAAAAAATTCTTTCTAGGATCCTGCATCCATTTGTTAGTCCAAACATTCTTTCTATGCATAGGGATAACATACATTTCATTATTATCAGATCTATTCATATCAAATATTTTTTCTTCTAACTGTGCCCTAGTTTTCAGATTAGGACAAAATTTATCAAACATACCTAGATCCATTCTTTCAAAACAAAATTTTTCACTTATCTTACCTTTCTCAGAGCACAAAGCTTGAATATCTTACCTCTTTTCTTCATATCAGAATTCTCTTCTCATCACAGATCTTCGCAAGTCAATGCTGCACACTAAATCAACAGATCTATGCACATAGCTTTATTTTCTTCAGTTCCCAGCAATCACAGTTTCAGGTCTCGACAACAGAACCATTTGTTGGCACAGGGGCAGACCCAGGGTTCAATGCTTCAACAACGTACAAACAAAATGCTAACTACTGACCCTTTCGGCAACACCTGCGAAGCAGATGAAGTCTCACCCGAGGTAGAGACAGGGGTGGTTGCAGGACTCAAATGTATGCAACCTAGCTAGGACACAGATATGTGATTACGCCACTCTAACAAAGCACTTAACCGTTAACATTCATCAATAATTAACCCTTATTCACATCACATATCTAAACCCTAATTATAGAGCAACACAATATTCAACTAGATCTAACACATCTAAGTACTTAGCATATGGAAAAATATCATATCTAGAATTCATTCACCTTACCAAGCACTAAGATAGTATACCAGATGCATCATACATAAAGATATAGACAATAATCATAAACCACATCACCAACAAACAACCATAATGCACAAAGAAACCATAACACATGATATATGTGGTTCACCCCAGTGTGGGGCTACGTCTACCAACTCTTCTTCTTCTTTATTATCTTCTGTCAATCTCCTTACATGCACAAATCCTCAGAACCCACTTTGCATAGGACAGGAGATCAACGCGCACCTCGCCAGATCCTCCTTCCCCGAGCTAGGTTTAAGAACAAAGCCTTCTTATTGTTTATACACAAGCTTCTTAAAATCACTTGCACTTAGCTCTGCAAGTTCTTAACACATCACATGCACAAAACATCCACAACTATTTGCACTTAGCACTTCGGCCTCTCCCTACATCGCCTAGATATCTATTTATACATTACAAAATGGGTCTAGACATGGTTAAAACCATGGGCTGACATCCCATACCCGTTACATAAACCCTAATCCAAAAAACTGCCCTAAAAAGGGGGTCGAGATCCCACGATCTTTTCTTCGACTTGCGCTCCGCCTTCAACTAGCCAGTCAAAGTCCCAAAAGAGGTCAATCATGACCAAGGATATCCAAAACTTGGTCAAGGGCCAACACCTGGTAAGGACATATTGAAATGGATTGAAATCAACAACTACAGTAGTCTTGCAAAGAAATACATAATGACGTAAACATTGGACTGCTGAACGACAACCAAAGCTAGCTTTTCAACATGAGAATAATTAAGCTCAGGACCGACTAAATTTTGAATAAGATAGTATATTACGTGCTCTCGGAGCTCATCATCCTCCTGAACCAAAACCATACCAATTGTCTCCTTAGACATGACGATATAAAGAAATTAATCCCTACTGTAGTCAGGAGAATTCAACAGAGGCGCTGATACCAAGTTTTTCTTCAAAGCATTGAAGGACTCCTGGGTTTGCTCATCCTAGATAAAAAGGGCGTCCTTCAAAATACGCATGAAAACCTTAGTGATATTGACATAGCTTACTATAAACTGACGTAAAAATTTATCTTTCCCCTGTAAACCTTGAAGTTGTCTAATAGTGTGCGGGGGAGGCAATCGAAGTATTCCCTCAACCTTTAATGGATCTACCATGATTCCAGTCTCAGAAACTAGAAATCCCAAAATACTACCAGACCTAACGCAAAAGATGCACTTTTGAGGGTTCAACTGGATTCTATAGTAACGACATCTTTCAAAAATAATCCCAAGGTGCGTAGAGTGATCCACTCTCTTACAAGAGTGAGCAACAAGACCGTCAAGGTAAGCTTCGACTATATGCTTAATATCATGGAATGCGAAGGTCATAGCATGTTGGAAGGTTGCTCCGACGTTTTTAAGGCTGAAAGGAATTTTTCGGTATGAAAAAGTACCCCAAGGACAAATAAATGTCATCTTGTGTTGATCCTCATGTTTAATTTGAATTTGGTTATACCCTGAAAATCCATCCATAAAAGAAAACACTTCGCTTCCTGCACACTCGTTGAGAATCTGATCGATGAAAGGTGTTAGGAAGTTGTCTTTAGGACATAATTTGTTCAGGTCATGAAAATCCATACATACACAGATAGTTCCTTGCTTATTATTCAAAGGAACATGATTGGATACCCATTCAGTCAAGGGAACCGGGTAGATGAAACCAACATTAAGTAGCTTCTCCACTTCTTCCTTAATAGCAGGGCCTTCCGGGGATTGACAACTCTAAGAATTTTTTGAATAGGTTTATCATCTGGATAAGTTCTAATATCATGCTTGAAAATACAAGGGTCGATTCCTGACATCTCTTCATATGACCAAAAAAATACATCTCAAAATTCCTTGAAGAGTTTGATGTAGATCAAGATTTCTTCTAGCGAACAATGTGCACTAATATGTATGTTTTCAATCTTTCCAGGGGTACGAGAGATATCGATCATAATGGTAGGATAAATACTCGCCATATTTCCTTCAGCATAAATGTTGTGCATATCAAGTGGAACTATGGCGTGACCGACTATCTCACTCAAAGTAGATAAAAAATCATCTTGTTCAATTCTTTCAAGCTTTGGGAGAAAATAAGAGTGATGATGCATATCATCCCAAGGCCTGTTGGAACCATTCATGGATTCAATTATAGCTTCATCGGATTTGAACAAGACAACAAAGTGGCCGACACAGGCCTAAGAACGAGATCCTCCTCGTTCGTCAGTGAGGTAATAGGATTGGGATCAATGGAAGAGTCAAGAACAAATTGATACGCAATCTTCGCTACCGATAGTGGAATGGCCATTCCAACATGTGACTTACCTTCACAAGACAAAGTTAGGAAAGGTAGGGTCCACGGATCACTAAAATAGGAAGTGTGAAAAGGAATGAACCTCTCTGTCAAAACAGGCCTACTGGACATGGCGTAAACGTGGTGAATCGGTACCATGAATTCGAAAGTACCCATGAGGTAAGAATACATTTTGACACAGACATTCTTAGTTTCGGCTGAGAATTGTCGATCACAAGGATTGATAGTCCAATAGATGCATTGGGACTAGAATACGCAAAGGATAACTGCTCAATCGTCACGATCTTCCCTTCATGAGGAAAACAAAGAGTACGAAAGATAGACAATACGATGACGACCATATAATAGGTCCAATTGCGTCCTAGTAACAAGTTATAATCAAGAGGCACATCAACTAACTCAACCTCCACCTCTACCGTCTTCCCACCTAACTAGACCGAAAAGGAAGGAAGAATACCATGAGGGCAGAAGGAATGACCGTCAAAAGGAGTCAACATTTTCGATGAATTAGAAAGAGTCGGAGAACCGAGAGCTTTCCAAAATATCAGGGACATGACACATGTAGCAGTGCCTACATCAACAACCGCATGTTTTATGGTATACTTTGAGTACCCCATGTGGATTTGGAATTCCACATGGTAAGGAAAGCGAGGCTTCACATCTGTGATGCCAAACTTGATAAATTTTGAGCCACTGGGTTCTAGAGATTCTAATGCAAATAGTAAGGCATTCCTCTATGAAGGACACATTTGGAGTACCTCTAAAGTCGACATCGCAAAAGGGGTTTGACTTAGGTCGTTAACAATAAAGTAGTTCTGGGCGGCTCTAGCATTTGGATTGTGGGTAGAGCGCTTGAGTACTCCTTTCGGAATACAAGGTGGTGGCTCTGGTTTCTCAATCTGTAAATTTGTCTTCGAAGGAGGAGGATAATATTCTAGACCAATTATAGCATGTGAAGAGATATAATCTCAAGATCGAGTGGCTACATGAACTTTCGCATCGACCATATTGATACATAAACGGTCATCATCTTGCAACAACGAGTTTTGATTCCTACCAGCTGCATTTTCAGCATTTGAGGATCTCTAGTCCATGTGATGGTTATGTGGGAAAGGATTCATCAACATGATGGGAGGTATAGATAATAGCCTCGTAGCTTCCACAAGTTTTGGGCATAAATGAGTAAGGTGATCGTCTGTGCAAATATTACAGGGAAATTTCACCTTACGTCTTTCTCTCTTTCCCTCTCTAGCATTATTATTCATCTTCTCATTATCACCATTGTCCTTGGATTTATTATTATTTTTCCCACCCTCACGATTATTACGTCCTTTCTTCTTATTCCCGCCTGGTTGTTGGTTACCATTTGGGCCGACTGACGATTGCACAAAATGTACATCCGCCGACTGAGTGGGATTGGAAGACACAGACAAAGATGACCCTCCTGCAGACTGGTTTAGAGACAACTCTTTCAAATGGCTTGTCATTGAGTCTGGGGGTTTTACATTTGCGGAGCCTACAATGCCATCGACATGAGGTCCAGGATTTTTTATAGGGTCATAACTTGACTGCGGTGTGTCCAAAAGAATATGGTATAGACTGAGAATATGTAATATCTAATTACTGGTCTTTGTAAATCACTTCTTCCTCAGTGGTAACCCCAGATGTAGCAACATCCTTCAAGATAGGAGGCTACAAAGACTTAAGAAACCATTCTAAAATAAAGGCTGGGGGTATGGATGTATTAATCAATCTCTTTCGTCTATGCCACTCCTGGATATGATCCGAGATATGAGTGGATGTGTCCTGGTGTAAAGTCAACATAAGTTCTAGGCCAACATCATAAGGAACCGACAACTGGAAGTGGTTAAGGAAGACCAACACCATATGACTAAAGGTCCCATATTTTCCCCTAGGTAGCTTGATATACCATTTCACGCAACCCCAATGAGGGTGCGTTGAAACAATATTAACCAAATAGAATCGTCATTAAGGGAATTCGAGGAGAACCATAGGTGAAAGGTAGTAACATGATCACCAGGATCCTTGCCATTCTTACCTTCAAATTTAAAAATGTTTGAAGGAAGCTTGGTGGGGATGGGGGGCCATGTAGGATCATGAACCGACATAGGGTCGTTCATCAGCTTAGACAAGTCTAGCAGATTAAGCATGACTAGAAAAGGGAGACACGGTTGCGACATCTGACCCCAAGCTCCCGGGAAAGATTGTGTTTGAGGAATTGTAGCCCATCCAGGGTTTTGGTAAGCACGATGGCCCTATTCGAGATTGTAAGACCCTCCTCCAAGATGATTCATAAAAGGTTGGTTGGGCATCATTCCATTAGGAATGTTCTGATGGGGGTTATAAAAATTTCCCCCATCCAGATTGGATCCGGGTTAGGGGTTAACCAAAGTGTGAAAATGACCTCCTTCAAGTGTGAATCCATAGGATAGAGGTGGATTCATCATGCCAAACGTGTTGGTCAGAATAGGCATCAAGGAGGTAGGGGTAGATGACAAAACTTGAGTAGAATCTTGTCCGCTAGGTTGGTTGTTCCACCCAGAAGCAAGAGGATTAGACCCAGGGTTAAAAGCAAATATGCCTCCCATATTAGGAGTCATTTGAGGGATTTGAGAAGAACCAAACAAAAATGGAGTATAAGGAGGTGTAGTAAAGTTTGAAATACCATAAAGTTCAGATGGCATTTGAAAACTACAAAGTAAAGTTGAAAATACTGTAGGAAAAGGGACTAGAGGCCATAGGGATGGACTGAACATTATAGCTCAGTGAGTGACCAAGAGACCCAAAAGGGTTCGAGGCAAGAGATTGAGCGTTCAATACAGGCCGAGCCATAGTAATGATATGTGCCTTCAGCACTACAACCACTGTGGTTGCAGGAGTCGAAGGGGTGCCATTAACTATAGTGGGTGTGGGAGTCGAAGGGATCTCAGTGTTCTGAAGACTAGATTCAATACTCATCCTTTTAGAATCACAAGTCTAAACAATGGAGGTGTGTGTACCACATATAATAACTCTACGCCTTTTAGAAGGCAACGACTCGAAATATGGTGGTAACTGTAACAAGCGGCGGGACCGAAAGGGGCACTGGTCC
Organism: Picea engelmannii; assembly: GCA_009831015.1. Classification (NCBI taxonomy): domain Eukaryota; kingdom Viridiplantae; phylum Streptophyta; class Pinopsida; order Pinales; family Pinaceae; genus Picea; species Picea engelmannii. The sequence continues at coordinate 479,291 of ML783408.1, read as the reverse complement.
AACTCCACGATGACTTAAGACTCTAAAGACAAAAAATAAATCCTAACCCCAACTAGAAATCAAAGAGCACACCAAAAATCAAACGACCAATATGCACACAAATGAGGTAAAGTGGATGAAAGTGTCCTCCCTCCCTAAAGAAGGTATGTCTCACCCAAGAGGGGCCTGAGATTCCCTGCTAAATATCAGAGGTAATAGAATCGGTTATAAGGGCCCTTGTGGCCTTAACAACCAATCAGTCAAATCCCCCCAGAGAGGTAATCCTCCATAAAGGCTATGTGCTCTTCGACCCTTATCTGACCCAAGGTACCTATAGAATAAACCCTGCAAGTAACCTATGCGGTACCTAAGTCAAGCAACTAAGAAACCAATGTATAACCGATGCGTAGACGAGCAGTCATGAGTCAGGTCCACCATATGGGCAGGGTAGAAAATCCCGAAACCTTGAAAGTACCACCTCTCACAGAGGTAAAGGAAATAACAAGATCCCCAAATACAAATAGATCCCTAGAAATATCTCTAACGCTAAGAAGGTATCGGGGGGATATCCCTTCAACCAACCTCGCGCGACCTCGTGATTAACTCCGGTGTGAGAGGAGCCTCTTGATATTACCAATTATACAGTTGATTTCTCCACTCCCTTTGTTAGACACATATGTTGATTTAATTTCCTTGGAGAAGTTTACTCACAAAATCCTATTCCAAGGCACTAAATCCTAAGCTAGTTTGTGTACCCTAGAAAATAAAATCCTGACTAATCAATTTTAAATTATAGCGTTAATTTTAGTGGCCGTGCTTAATAAAAAATGTATGGTGATGAAACTCATGATGTTATGACTCAACAAGAAAAGTAAATATGAATATAATTCAAAGTCCTAACTTCAATTTTCAATGAATGATATACTTCTCAAAACAAATGCAATTTTCAATTTCAACTCTACAATTCTGAAGTAAAAGTGCAATCTTTCGGTATATGCACTCAGATAATGATAAAGGCTCAAAAGACCAAAATGGAAAGCAATGCAAAATGCCTAATATTTTTGTATTTTCAATATAAGAAAAATGAAAATGCATGGACTGAACACCAACTTGATATATAAAACTCTACTATGTATAGAAACAAACAACTCAAGTAGGATACAAAGCACCAAGACACCCATCCCAACATACAAGGACAATCAAAATGAAAAGGTGATGAGAAAGACTCCGCCTAAAAATTCAACCCCAAATAAGTTTCTTGTCATCCCACAAGCACTTAACAGGCACTACAGAGACCCAAGAAGACTCAACAAACATCAAATCCCACCCAACAACCACTAGACCTAGAAAACATGTAAAGAAGGTTGATGTATGCGACTGTTCAAGGAAACAAAGCGCATGTACACAGCTTGTAGATGGACAACCTGCGTATATATGCGACTGTCAAGCCAAAAATAGTGTATATGTTTTAAAAACAAGGCTAGGAAAGGGAGAAGGCTAAAAAACTCAGACCCAAAGTGAACAGAGATGTCAATCAATGATACGACAAGAAACACAATAGGAACGAGAGAAATCTAAGGAGAAAAGTACTCCAAACCCTAAGAAAGAAGATTCAATCCCCAGTATGGTCACCAATTTTGTTACGATTAAAATCTCTCTATGGCTAGGGTAAACCACAACAGACGGAAATAACTACAGAAATCAACTCTATTCTCAAGTATGCTATGTAAACAAATATGCTAGCAATACAAGATAAAAGGCCTACCTCGTCCAGATGTTCGATGAATTCCACCATTGAACACTTGACCCAAAGAAATATACCTACAACTAGTCCTCAACAACCAAGCACAACAAGCATATGGTGATAATAAATGATGTTAGCACATTCAATAACATAATCCATTAATAACCATGGCAAATATGCCCATGGAATAATAATTCAAATATTTTCAAGATATCAATTGGATGGGAAAAGAGTATTTTTATTAATATATGATCAACATAAGCGAAAATGGTACAAACTTTCGTGTCATCACAGTTCGGAACCAAGAAACTAAGTTCCTTACAGCTGGGCCTCCACCACTTCAATCCTCCACCAAAGGTAAGCTCATATAAGAGAGACAATAAAGTTCTCAATCTATAAGGGAAGATCTTGGGGGCTTAACACTGTGTTCATATTTAAAGGACAAAGGGATGCAAACTCAATTTGAAGTAAATAATTTATATAGAGTAACTTTGCTCTCAAAGTTGAATTCTTTCTCCTCTTTTCCATAGCTTGGAATTGGCCCATTTATATCCTTCAAATGGAACTGAAGGGCCGAGTTAGAACATTTCTAGTATATGGAAGGCCAAGGATAATATATCTTCTGTCATGACATGGAAACCCGACATTAATTTTCATTTTTGGGCATAAATATCGATGTACGCAGGCTATAGTGGTACAACCTGCATATACGCATGCTATATAGTAGGAAAGGTGTGTACATGTGGAAAAATATGTATTTTTATCTATGGGATTTACAAACAGGGATGATAAGTCTGCATATGGAAATGGAAAAAGGCCTTCTGTGCAAGATTGCATAGGGTGAGGCAAATCTTGCTATAACAGGCATGAGTAGGGAATTTTAAGGCTATAACATATAACCTTCCACTATATTCTCCACATCTATAAATCCAAGTAGTCCCATGGTTTAAAATTCTACAAAACCTAGTCTTCTTTTGTCACAAGATCCACAAGAACAAGTTCTCCCTTTGCCCCCTTAGAGTTTCTCCCAAACTCTATCTCTCCTTGTCTTCTTAGGGAAAACCCTAACTGTAACACCTTGCTTGCATCAACACAAGAATCCCACTGTACTAAGAAGAGTGGAAACAAGAGATACATATCAAAGATACAAATTCACTCAATTTCACATCTCTAAGACATGATGATGTGAATGATCAATATGATAATGAAAACTCTTTCCTCCCATTATATAGAATAAATGAGGGATTCCCATAATAGTAAAGTGGACAAGGTCCACAAACAACTATCTCAAGAAACCTGACTAATCACTATATAGGTCCAGATGTGGAGAGAGCCAACTCTAAGGTGATACATGTCAAGCTCCAAGGTAAGCACATACATCAAGAAAAATTCCCAAGGTGAGTGTTCCACAAGACAAGGTCCAACATTCTCCTTTAAAGGCCTCTAACACTCCAATGATACTTCCTAAGCCATGCACTCCTTCAGGTCCACCACACCTCCATGAACACTACTCAACCCAAGCATCTTCAAGTCAATAAAAAACCTTTGTGTAAGAAACCAAGTGATCTCATGCTACATAGGGCTAAATGGCCTCGTCCTAAATTCCCCAACACTAATCCTCCAAACAAATTCTCCTCTCAAGCAAGTAACCAATCTCTTTATGTGACCCTCATGAAGAATGTTACCATGCCACATAGGATTCCAACCTCTCAAGGAATTTCACCACATAAGCATCAAGTCAAGGTCTAACAATCCACGAGTAAGCTATCTATTATCACCTTAATTTTACTCACAAGATACATTCAGGCGGTTACCTAAAGACTTCAACAATTGGAAAGAATACAACATAATAAGGCTACCTCATGGCTACTTTACATCACCTCAAAATATCAAGGAAAAACATTACAAAAAGGGTTTTAATACACTTTCATGACCTTCCTTCACTAACACTCATGCAACTTGCATGAAATTTCCTTAAAAAGGTCATGCAAATTTTGTTACACATGTGAGTGTGACTTCTTTGGTGCAGTTAAGGATGAAGGCCTAGCTCGGGTACCTCTAGGTTGATGTATGGGAAAAATTCAAGCTACCATCCCATTTATGAACAATGCTTTGGCCTCCCAATGCCCATTTCAATAATTGGGATCTCCATTTTGAATGAAGATATTTTGCATTGGTTATAGTTCTTCAAGGAGTTCAATATTTCTCTATAAATGAAATCCATGGGAAACCATTTGAAGAAGAGAAGAATTGCAAGTGTCGGTCGATTTAATTGATTAAATATTCAACATTAATTTGTCAATCAGGATGTTCATAAACTTAGAGATGTTACACTGTATGTGAAAAGGTCAAGGCATTGGTAGTCTTCCTATCCTATAGAATGGAAACACAAGTAGGAAACACACAACTATCTAAGGGCTCTCGTGCGTGTTATCACAAATTGTAGGTTGGGAAAATCCTGAGCCAATCCACAATATGGTGAGAACGATGGGAGAGTCTACCCACTGTCACCTTAGATAAACCCTCCCCTCGCTTTAATGAAGGAAAAATCCTACACATGGGGGGAAATTGGAATCCTGGTGACCCTAGGGGGATTGAGATGGAGGATGGAGAGATGATAAGTGAAATCCCTATAGGTCAATGATAGATATTATGGAAGGCTTGAAAACAAGTCTTGTAGAAGGACACACGATTTCCAAGTGATAGATACCTACAAAACAATGTTAGCCATGCCCGTAGAAGTACACATAATGGATATATAAGCCTTTAAACTAAGGGGAACAAGGAAGAAAACTTGATATACCAAATTTCCATAAATTATAGAAATATATATCAGCAACATAAAATTATAATGACTGCAAATTTAACCATCCAAAATCTAGTACAAGATATCAGAAATAAAGCTAGCAAAGACTAGTCTAACTTCTAATGATTAAAGTGAGATTTTGGTGGTGATTAGGGATTTTTATTAGATGTTATCAGCAAGTTATTATAGCAGCCAAGTGGCTGTAACAAAAAATTTCTACAACATAAAAATCCAACCACAAAAATCAACAAGTAATCTGTAAAAAAGATAGACAATGAGCAATAGAACGATAATAGACGTTTGCAAGTAAATTCCAGTGGTTGGTAAGTGTGCAACAAGTAAAAGAGAGTTTTCTGCAGGCCTAATGGCTGTAGCTTTAAGTTTATAACAGTATAAAAATTCTTGGCCTAGAGAGACACCCTTAGGGCATAAGAAAGCTTATGACACTAATAAAAGATTCCAACTTGAACAAATTCAATATCTTGAAAAATCACTCATTCCAATGCAATTATTTTATTTATCCAATGCAAATTTAAACTAGTGCCTTGTAAAATGGGTTATGGATTATTCTTGTAATAGTTTAGATCTAAAATGATACTATATCCCTATGGGTGTAATCCCTTTTATTCCCTAGGGAAAGTAAACCTAACAAGGTAGATCTAGGAGGGTGTAAGCCCTTTTACTCCTCCTAGCAACCTTTGCAATAGACCTTTCAACAAACAACAATGATACAAATTGGTGGAGGGTGTATGCCCTTATACTCCTCCAAGGATCTAGCCAATAAAAACCATGGAACAAGAAATAAAACTAACAATATGCAGATTTTCCTTACCAATTCCAAAAAAACATGCAAAGATAAACCCTAGTTACCAAGTATTGCATCACCAAAGCAAGAGAAAAATCCTCCAAGAGCTAGCCCACCACTTCACTCCACAAGAAAAGAGATAAACCATAGCATGTGTGAGAGAGAGAGAGAGAGAGAGAGAGAGAGAGAGAGAGAGATTTCCCAAGAGGGGCGCAAATTTCATCCAAGTATCCTCTGCAAGATGGGAGAGTTATGTCCAAAATGAAATGAGTTTGATATTTATTTATACCAAACCTATAAAATAAAGTTTTTCCACTTAACAAAGGTAAACCACAAATAAGGGAGATATTTTTCCCCTTTACAAAATAATATTATTTTAACTTTAAGAATGCACATAAGAAACCCTAGAAACATGATGTCACACCCTAAAGGGTGATGTTTTGGTACTTTGGAGAAGTCGTTGGGGTTGTAGAAGAAAGAGATAGGCCTCCAAATGACATGTATCCTCAAGTCAAGTGTCTCCTCCATAATTCAAGGGGTCATCCCATCCAAAATTTCCAAGTGTCCATTAAAATCATCATCACCACCAAACCCTAGCCCCCAACAAGACAGAAGCCCAAAAAGTGCAACGATTTAGCCTCCAAAGGAAAATTGTTGGGATAATAGGGGATAGGTGAGATCCTCTAGGGTGACCTCTCAAGCCTCCAAAGGCCACATACATTGTTTGAAGTGTGGTCCAAGGCATCAAACATGTGGTATTCATGCCCCAAGGAATCCCAAGCTAGGCTTATTCTTTCAAAACTATCCACCAAGAAAGGTCTTGGAAAGACAATGAATGTGCCCTCCAAGGGTCTCAAGTCAAACATATCATAGGAAGTAAAATAATGTATAATACATGAGCCACCTAAACATGTGCATAAAAACTACCTCATCAAAATAAACAAGTGCTCAAAGACCCTATACAATTGACCAAGTTTAGGTATGGGAGGGGTGTCATAAAAAACCCCTATTGGGTGAGCCAAAACCCTCAAGTAGGGGATGCTTCCAAAGGTAACCCCTTAAAGGTCATGTAGTGGATATGAGGTGGATAGGGATTATACTTCGTAGGTTTATGGGTTTCATGACATATAAGGGCTCGCATTGTCTCATCTATGGGTGCCTTTGTAAAGGGTGTGTTTAACCGTCATTTTCAACGCATCCTTTTCCCAAGCCCATTTATTGACATTATTTAATTAAGGTCCAGAATGACTGGGTACTCCCTATGGGTAAAATAAATATTGGGAGGAATTACCACAATGTCACTTGAAGGGAGATGTACACAGAGTGCCATATGGGTAAAATCAAGCTTGTAACGCACTTGTGTAGATCCCTCAACAAGTGGGACAATTTATACATATGTATATGCTTTTGCAGGTCTTTGATCTTTTAGGAGAAACATTTCATCGTTCTCAAGACTTGTTTGGGTGAGCATATGGAAGGTTATGATTTTGTATTTTAACTTTTTCTAGCTATTATCCCTCTGTGCCTTTAGCCTCTTCTTCCCATGAAATGAGGTACTGTCCCTTCTTGGTTCAATAAGCCAGAAAACCTAGAAGAGGGTGATGTGGTGGGGAAACACGAGATGGAAAGTGGTAAGTATGGTTTGGAATGACATGATTACCCCTTAGGATAACCCAAGTCACACCCTTTCCCCAAAAGTTGGCCACTTACTAGGAAATCGATGACACTCACCAAGGTGAAACAAGGTCAAAAGCATAATGTCTAAGCAAGCATTTTATAATCAAAAGAAGCTTCAATACACCATATTCAAATGCCTCAAATATTAGAGTGATACTTACCACAATACTTGACTTGTACCTCATGGAGAAAGTCCCAATGTCCTCTGGAAGAAAGATGGTGTGGTGAATGCCATGGTGACGGATATAGAAACATGGTGGTGAAGTGGGTCTCCAACTATGTAAGTGGACATCATTGGTCAATCTGTCTCTCGGTACTCCATGCATGCAACATGAGGGACTCAAGACATGATCTCCTTAGTCATCCCTAAAAATTGGGGATAACAATGTGAAAAGTAAATCACTTGTGTAGAAAGTAAATCACACCAAACCAAAGGAAAAGGCAGGGGAAATGATAGGAGCCTAAACCTACTCACTCTTTTCACACAAAATCACACAACTATAAGCAAATGAAAGTAAGGTGGGAAGTAAAACCACACAATTGCAAGCATTGAAAGGAAAACAACTAAACTATTCTACATTGCAGAAAGGAAGGGAAAAGTAATTCAATCCACCAATGATCTGTGAACACCAGAAATCAACAACTTAAATAAAGATAAATATTCAACAATACATATCTAGTAGCTCCAATGATCAACAATCTCTTCATTTCAGAGAGATGAATGGTCTAGAAATCCGAACTACTCTCTACAATATTTGGAAACCTCCATACTACTCCTCACCCTCTCAATCTATGACTGACTCTATTATTACATTGTTTGATCTTCCCATACATTTTATACAAAGAAGCAAGGGGTGAATTGAAACCAATTTCCCCAAATCTAGACTATCAAAGCTATCGATGGATTTACAAAATATTATCTTGATGTATTTTTAGTGGATCTTGGTTGAAGAAAATCTTAATATTAGATTACATTGGATCCATCCATCATAAACTGTATGAGAATATGTTGGAGTTGGTTCCTTTGCTGACTAGTTTCTTTGTTTGGGATGTAGTTTTCCGATGACCGTAACAAGCAAAGACCCTTTTGAATAACCACATGTATCTCCCAATCCACGATACTTGTAGAGAAAATACTTGAAAGTCACTTAATTAGGGATGTTCTGGAAAAAACCCATGTCACAAATTTTCCATATTATTCTTCATTTCTTCAGAAATCACTCTTGAAGTTCATTAATTGATTGTGCCTAGAACAAGTTGTTCGAATTGTAAATCATGAGATGGAGACCTATGGAATCGACTTGGGTATGAATTAAGCAACATATGTCCATGCCATCACCCCTAGGAATGAAACCTATGTTTCAGAATCTTCCTTGGAGATGCATAGATATTCCAACCTCGGAGAGCTGCATAGAAGCTACGTGAACCAAGTTAGGAAAACCATCATCAGTAAAACCAACAATAATTATTTCTAATTTATTAAAAATAAAGGAAAATAACGATAATTAACTACTTTATTGCTTGTAATCTTATTGTGGTATATTCATGAAGAAATGAAGCAAACATAATAATGAATGTGTGACGAGATAACGCAAAATGATTAGAAATAGGTGTTTTGAATGGTGAAAAGGATGACATTTTGGTGACTCAAAAACAAGGTTATTTTATAGAAATGAGATTAGAGATCATCTATCTTGCTCTCTCACCTTTATTTTTCATCACCCTCATGCTTTCTTGAGTTCTTTCCTCAAAGAATAAAGACTTCTTCATTCACCATTGCTAGAAAGAGATTTCAACAAGGAAAATGACCCATCCCAAGGAGAGTGTCGGAGCTCATTTGCATCTAACCATTCTCCATAGGTGTTGTTACTCATGTTCATGCCTTTCCATTGGACTAATGTATGAGTATTTTTGTTTCCCTCCATATTTTTTGTTTGAATGATATACTTGTATTTTAATTTGTAATTTGAATGTTATGCATACTTATTCACTTTATTTTGTTGTAAAAATACTCTTGTGTTTGTGCAACCACTAACCATTGTCTATTTTTTAGCTCATAGCCTAACTTAAAAAAGTATATTTTTCTCACACATGCACCAAAATCCCCAACACTGTTACACATTATTTTGGTCGCCTCAGTGATCAATTGGCAACATGTGTTAATGTTCCTTGAAAATATTAAAAGAAGACTTTCTCCTTGAGAAAAATGATTTTCTTTCCTCTTTCAAAAATCATATCAAGGAAGGTCATTGCACTCTACTATAGGCATGGGGTGCGACGATGCTTGATCGTTGCACTCTTCCCTAAACCTGGAATGTGATGTCGTCGCATGCTACTTGTGCATTGGGTGCGACGATGCTTAAATCATGGGAAAAGTCAAATTTCATGAATGTTCTAGAAGGGAATCTTCTAGAAGATGAGGTGACCTCCGATCGGTTTGGATCTCACTCGCTTCTCTGATTTAGTGGGATCATCCTAATATCCTCATCCATCTCCCTTTCACACTATATAAAGAGGGATCTCTCATGGAAAAGGATAATGTTGAATAGGCTAAGGTTTTAATGGAGAGTTCTACTTTAGATTATGCTTAAGAGCTCTGCTTTAGTTCTTCAAGTCAAATTGTGGATCTTCTTCATTCAAGGAATTTGGAGAAAAGGTGTGTGTGTTGAAGAAAAGAGCCATTTAAAGGAGACCTTGCAACATCAAGGCATGGGTTCTATTCTCCACTTTCTATTCATTTAATATAGTAATACATTTCTTCCCTATATAATCATCTCGTCTTCTATTGTATAATTTCTTGATCATATACACAGACTTCATTAGAATATATATATCCTCGTTTTCGTCCTTTGTTGGTTTGTGATTCATAGACAGACTTACTATTCTGCAAACCCAAGGAAGGATCTACAAGGATGACAACAACGAGGATTAAGCATCGTTTAAAAGGTATGTCACTTGTACCTCACTAAACTAGTTCATATGATAATGAAGTTTAAGGCAAAGTGTGTATTTTGTTCTGTTTTGTTCTAATTTCTTGTGGAAGTTATGGAGATCTATTTGTGTCCGCACTTATCGATAAATTCGATAACAAAATTGGAAACCATACTGGGGATACGACTTTATTTTGGTTTTTTGCCTCTTATTTTATTTTAGCCTGCCTTCTTTTGGTCAAATTAATTCTCTGAGTCTGTGGGTGATCCACCTGGACTCCGTGGGTCTAGAGGTTCAATAATAATTTTTGTCTTTCTTTCCATTTTCCTTTAGTTTCAGAGATCGTCGCATTGTACTATATAGACAGACCGCGACGATCCTTTTACGTCGCAATCTACTGGTGAAGACCAGTGTGACAAAGTTGCATTGTACCCTATTGGCAGTATGTGACAACCCTAGATCGTCGCACTATGCTCCACTGCAACCCGCGACGATTCCTGTAGGAATTTTTGGAGATATCCAATTTTTCTTTTTTCCATCCAGTTTTGCCTCAACTGCCTAGGATGAACCTCTGACACTAGTGAATGCTTGATTTATAAGTTTGAAGCTTGTATTTGATTGGTTTTCGGAAATTGGAAGTTTTTCTTTGTAAATTTTGCAAGTTTTGCTTTTGATTTTTGTCACAAGTGTATAATCTCTAGATCTTGGTCCCAAGTACTTGATTGACAAAGAATCTTTGATTTATTTGAATTTTGGATTGTTTTTACTTTCTGGATTATTCATTGATTGAGAGACATTTTTGTTTGCATTTGACAAAAGGATTTCCTATCACTTCATTTTTGTCTACATTATAGGTTTGATTTGGGAATCGTGTTGAGAGTGTGTTAGTTTTCTTGGATTGCACTTTATTTTCTTCATTACATCTCTGATCTGATTTGAGAAAGAAAGAACTAAATTCATTCTTCTTTTTAGTATTTTTTCGCAAGAAAATTTTTGCATTCAAAATATTTGTTAAAAGAGAAAATTGGAAAAATTTGTAGCTTATGATTATTTGGAATTTTGTTCATTCAAAAATTGAGAAATCGTGTTTTGTAGCTTTTGTATTTCAAAAAGAGATTCCTTCTCCCTTCTGTAATTAGAGTTCATCGAATTGAAATATTGCATAATCATATAGTCTTGCATCCTATTGGTTCAAGGTCACTTACATCATCAATTTCATTTTCATTTCCCTTTTGAGTAAACAACAACCTTTAAAATACAATGTGATTTTAAAATTTATTAGCAACTTTTATTTTCTAGAAATTCTCTTCACCAACACTTGCTAGGATGGTGCTTTGGAATAGGTTGTAAGGAACACTCTCCAAAACATAAAAAATCACAATAGTATCTTGTGATAGGGAGAGTTTAAATCCACTTGCTACATTTTGTCATGGGAAGCCCTTCTAACACAAGGGTCAATCATGAGGTCACATTAGGACTGGCAGAGTTACTCACCCTGCTTTGTCGATCTTAGTGTAGATATTTTGCATATTATTGGGGGTCACTTGAGAAGAAAATCATGTGGGGACCTTCTTGATTTGATTTTGAGCTAGATACCCTCCCTTTGCACGTGGATCGGATTGTCAACTGTTTCCCCACGCATCATTGTCGTAATTGGTAACCTTATTAACCTATCTCTTTAGGGTCTTTACATGAGGTGACTGTGGAGGGTCAAGTCTTCACGATACCTGGAATCGACATTGGCCAAACTCGCTCGGGCTCCTTGGAGGGTATACCCACGATTATGTGTGGGAGATTTCACCAGGGTGTAAGTCCGTTAAGCAGGTCGTCAATGTAACTTTTCCACCCGCATTATCCCAAACCCTTCTTGTCTTGATTTCACGATGTTGGATTTCATATCCAACTAGTGACTTTGAAATCAAAAGGTTTGTTTGCTTGGTTTGATTTCTAGATTTTATTATTGAGTGTTGTTTGTTTCTCTAGTTGGCCATAGATTTGTTTTGTTCTTTATTTGGTGCGACCAACATAGGCCCTCGCCGTTCACGTAGGATGCAAGGACTACCTCTGGAATATCTGGAATATTACATCCCTTTTCTTCCCAATTCACCAGAGGGCTCCCCTGAAGGAGTAGTCAATAACAAAGTAGCCTCTGAGATTGGAATTTATACTCCATTAGAGGAGTCAATACTTCCCGTAAATCCATTATTGAATCTTAGAGAAGATCCAATTTTGCTCCGGCTAAATTCATTGGGAGAAATTGTTACTAAAGATCATACTAAAGTACCTACTGGACCTCACACAGAGTCTGGTGTAGATGATCTGCCCTTTCAGAGTGAGTCATTTAGAACCTCGGTTCACACTGCTAGAATTTTTAATCCTAGCTCTGTCCCTGCCCGTTCTTTTCGGAGAACTTCTTCGGGACACGATATTGTTGATAAACTAGAATTCCTGGCATCACAAACGCCTATGAATTCCACTACTTATACAATACCTTTAGATAATTTTACTGGCACAACCAGTGACTTCGTCACAGTTTCAAACCAATTATTGATTGGTTCTCACTCAATTCTTCCTCTCTGTTGACGATTAAAAATCGCAACGAAGTTTTTCCCACAAAGTGTTGCTAAATCCTATTATTATAAAGCTAAATAATACTAGTAGGTGGGACCCCTTTGTAGATTGGAGATCAGGTCTGGTTCTTATTTTATGTTATGCTATTGTCCAACATTGCTTATATGGTTGATGATATCTAGTTTTATTGGATGATGGATCAGGCATATTATATGTGTTTCTTGTGTTGCTCCATACTCGAGTTTTATGACCTATGTTATTCATGGTACCATTGTTGTCTATTCTTGGATCTATTATTCGTGACACCTGTAATAGATATATGTTAGTAACAACAAATAAAGGAAAATTAAAAGGAGATTAAGCAATGCGAACAAAAAAATGCAAGGGGAAGGTACTATTCTATACTAACATGCTACACTATATGCATTAAAAGGATCATGGTAAATCCTAGCAAACATATGGTAGCCATGTGATTTATTAAATTTATATAGAGACATAGTTAACATGCATTAATGTGTAGTTTGAAATGGTAATATGAGATGTGGGTGGCGCTCTTGGCAATTAAGGGTTGTTGGTTTCAATGTATGGTTCAATTGGATGATTTGTTGGATTAGTGGCTAGTGCGTACTAGGAAATTGAATGAACTTAAGTTTGGAGGTGACATGCATTTACTGCACGTCACCCTTACTCCTCTTGTTGGCCGCCACCCTAGTCAGGCTATTGTTCAACCTTGTTGTTGTGGTTATGCTCCGATTTTCAGGAAATGTTTGACCAGTTCGCGTTTAAAGTGCTTGGATTACAGGTATGTCTTTGTTTTGGCCATCCATGAGTCTGCTCTGTTTATGAAATGGATATTGGCTCAGATGTTTGGGTTTTTCTTTCCTTAAGTATTGTGACTGTGTAGAATTGTGATTTTGGAATGAATTGTTGGTGGCTTCCTCTATGATAATGTCTGAAGTTACAATGTATTGGGTCATCCTGAGTGTTAGCATCCATAAGGACTCTCTGTCATCCTTGTTGGTTTAGTTGGAGGGTTTCGTTTGATCTTGGGTGGCTGGTTGCCTGCACGCATTATATCACCATACCTAGTATTGGATTTTATGGGGTTTAATGGGTTTGAAATGCCTGGTATCACTGCACATTATTTACTTGGGCATTGGGTTGTTCATGATTTTATTGGTCATGAAGTGGGCTGTATTGCGTCTTCTCAGCCCTGTTTTCACCTCAACATTGTAGTTGGTTGGTTGAAGAGCCACATGGGTTATACCCCATGTGTGTTAAGTATCATTACCAGGCCGAATTGGAGCATTACTCCTATGATTCATAGCCTCTCCTGTCGCAGGATTTGTCACCTATCCACAAAATGAATTTTCGTTTTCTCTGTGTGTGCATCGTTGGTCTCATAGGTTTCCACCATTGAGAGGAGTTGAATCTAGCCTCCCTGTGTTGGTTCACAAAACAAACCCTCGACTCCTCAAGCCTGAGGGTTGATGGAAGGGACCGTTGTGACATGTCGGGTTTATTTTGGGTTTTTATAGATTGGTGTAGTGTTTATTATTGGCTCGCCCCGTTGATTGTATGACAATGGTGTTGGTCTCGGAATATAGTCACAACAATTGTTTTATTGGATAGATAATCCCAACATGGTTAATTAGAATGAACTGTTAAATCAAATACACAGTTTCTACCTCTTTGTGTTTATTGAATGGATAACCCGACATTGTTTAAAATTGATTAAGGCTCAATGATGCTTCATGCTTGGTTTATTGGTATGAGTGGTGTTACTAAACACGAATCAATGTTTACTGTAACTGTGTGGACAAATGATTATTGAAATCAAGATGTTTATTGAATTTCCACCCACGATATACATTATGGTTATTTGATTTCTTCATCAAGAATGGGCACAAGTTTTTACACAGTATGATTTGCTACAATTTGATTGAATTGAGCAATTCTGTTGCTATCTCCTTGTGTTGGATTGATAACTCGACACGATAGGTTGAGTTAATGATACTGTGACTGTGTGTTTAAAATTTTCAAATGAGAATGTTGCAGTCATGGTGGTTATGGTATGATTGTCCACTGTGATGTTATCATTGTTAATTGATTGCGCAATTGGGAAGGGCCACGGGTTTCTGAGATGGATTGTTGTAATTTGATCGATTGTGTTGTAAAATTGGGCCTGTTGTTGATGTATCGTTATATTGGATGGATAGCCAAGCATTTGGAATGTTTAAAGTCAAATAAAATTGGACTCATATGGTCACATAAATACGTTTGTGTTTGGTCGGATGGTTTTTCGTATCCCCCATCATAGCGCATGATTGCAGTGACAGTATAATTGCGTTGCAATTTTGAAACATGACTTTGAGTGTATTCGATGATTTAAGTAATGTGTGGGAAGTGGTTGATTTTGATGATGAGCAGAGTGGAAATGGTTATTGTTATACATTTTATAGTTGTTATAAGGTATTAATTGGATAAATGGAAGGAAAAGATCTCCCCTACAGGCTGTTGTGGAATGCATGCTATTTTGTTTGATGACTGTGTTAAATATTTGATTATGAACAGTGAGAAAGTTAATGCACATAGTTGTTTGACTTATACACAACAATTGTTTTTTTTGAGGTCACAGGGGTTATTTGATTGGTGTGTTTCCTTTAACAGAATGGTTTTATGGATTACTTAATTAATTTTATAAACAATACCCTCTCTTTTTCCCCCGCGATTATTGCACATTTCGCTAATTACAACCCCATCGCCTTCCCACATTCATTTTTCACTCCCTGTTCTAAAATTGATTACAGTCAAGAAAAAATTTGTGTTGAGGTAGTTGGAAGTAGCAGTGTCTTGGTTGGATAACAATGATGTTTTTGGGTTTGCATTACAAATGATTGTTTGTTGTCTTTGAGAAGTAACCATGTTCCCCCCCCGCTCATCTTATCATGTTTCTCTCAATACAAACCCTTTGCATATCCCATGACCCTTTGTTTATCCCCTGCTCATTGACAAACATTTAAATAGATTGTATGGATTGGATTGCATGAGTCTGATACATTGTTGAGCCAAAATCTATTTCATATTTTCTAAAGAGTTATCATGTATGGTTATTTAAAATGTTATTTGCTAATCAATCACGCATACAGAGATGAGCTATTCAAATAAAAGGATGAAAACAGAGGCCTACTATGCCTTTGTCAAAGAGAAAGCCACTACTTCCCCTTTTGCATCTTTAGATAATTCTGGTAAGTCTGTGTCCTCCCACTTGAATTGGAAGGACAGTTTCTCTCATATGATCAACAAGATGGGGCTTAAAAATTCTACACATCCTAAGACAAGTTCGGAAGGACTAAAAGATGATAGCATCAACAAGGGAAGGATTGCCTCACAAACCGAGAAACATGGACTTTGAGTTTTATTTTATCTATTGTTGATGATAGTTGACTTCATGAATATTTGGACAACATGTTTTATTTTTGGATATATGAGTAATATTTTTTGAAAATAATTTCAAATATCATGAGCTAAATTGTCAAATGTGAATATGTGGATGGGAGTCACAAGGAGGTGTGTTTTTCTTAACTAAATAGTTATGTTATGAGATAAAGGGAGTCACAAGGGGTCCCACCTACTAGTTATTATTTATTTATAACCCTTATTATGATTATTACTTTCCCCCCTAACTAAAGTTGGTTGAGTCTTTTATTAACTTAACTAATGAGTTGGTTCAACTACTTCAACCAATTCTAATTTGTTTAAAAGAAAAAGAAAGGGAGGAACAAGAGGAGGATAGAAGGAGAAGCATACTAAGGTTTTCTTTTTTATTTTATTTTGAGATAATTCAATTTTCATTCATTCCTTATTTTATCCAAGCCTAATTCTTTTTTATGATAGCAGGGTCTTATTTTAGAAAACAAGATTCAGGGTTGAATTACATCATTCATAAACTTGTTTTTCAGAGGTGTTGATCTATCTTTGATAGTCTATGTAGACTTGTCTATTTGTGAATTATTTTTCATGACTGACAAAGGTTGTTGTACAGAGTCGATTGGGAAACAATCTGTGCAAGATGATCCAACTTTTTAGAGTTTAGTTTTGATTTTCTGTCAGATGTCCTTTTGTATGTTCCATCGAGGATCTCTAAGTTTGACTTTGGTCCTAAATTTTTGCATGAAATTTTGTAAAGAGAGTGACTCTTTGGTGAATTGGAATGAAATAAAGGATTGATTGATGTCTCATCTGTCTTGATTATCATCTTGGTGTATTTACTTCTGTCTTTACATATATTTCAGCAACTGTTATATTCAGAAAATTACATAAAAAGTAAATTTCCAGTAAGATTTTTATTGATAAAAGACTATCCTAAGCACAGGTAATTAATACTTATGAGTTAGGATGTTATTTTTGTTGGCTATAAACATAGGGTGAGATTCCCGTCTATTTTTTTTTAGCCAAGAAGAATCTGAAAATGCTTGAGTAAGATCATTTCATATCTTTTCCTCAACACTCTCCATATCGCCAACTCTACCATGGTCCCATAAGCTATGCATGTTTCTACTGGAAATTTGGTCATCACTCAAGCTCCTATTGGAACACCACTTTCGCTTAGATCAAATCTATCACTTCCCCCTAGGTATAACGCTTTGAATACTTCCATTTCTATTCTTTCCCAGAATCCATCCGGAGGGTCTAATCTTTTTGTTCCTCCTGGGTATACTGTTGCTAGTCATTTTGTTCCTACACCTACCCAGGTTCTCTCTGGGGGGCCTTACGTTCCTCCTCCACCTTCGCCTGGAGGATCTAATCATCCTGGCCCTAGTAGCTCCAATCAAGTTGGAGGCACCAATCATTTTATTTCTTCTGGTTTTCAGATTCCTATTGGAGGTCAACCTCAAGTTGGGGGGAAATATCAAGTTCGGGGGTAACCTCAAATTGGGGGAAAACCTCAACTTGGGGGGAAACCTCAATTTGGAGGCCATAATCTAGTTTATGGGCAAAACATACTTGCATTACAATCTCAGCGTTGGAATATTCCTTTCCAAGGGAATCAAGAACCGTTTGGGGGGAAACATCCTCAACTAAATTATTTTGTACCCCCTAATCTCGGATAACCGTATCCAGGTTCTATGAATCCTACTTGGGGTCAAAAATTTCAGTCTAATGCTCCTTTCCAAGGGAGCTTACCCAATAAACCAACCCCTGTTGGCTATTTGACTCAAAATCCTCCATAGCTGAATTTGTCAGGACTGTCTAACTATCTAAATACTGCTTATGGTATACCTATAGGGTTACCACCTCAAAACTACCATTTTCCTCAAGTGAACAAATAGTTTCCCTTCCTTTCTACTTTGGACTTACCGAATTTATCTAGGATTTTGAATGAGCGTATTTTAAATCCTCCTTATTGGCCTGTCATACTGGCCAAATTACCATATGATATTCCTAAGTTTCATGGTCGATTGAGAGAAGACCCAAATAATCACGTCATGACATTCCATCTTTGGTGTTCATCCAATTCATTGATGGATGACTCTATTAGATTACTACTTTTCCAATGAACTCTTACGGGGTTGGTAGCCAAATGGTATATTGAGTTACCACGAGGATTCTTCAATGAATTTAACACCTTGGACATGGCATTCTTAAGGCATTACCAATTTCCAATTCGATATGAGACAGGAACTGAAATTTTGAGTTCATTCAAACAATTCTCTTCCACTCATATTTTTTATCATATCCATGAGTGGAGGAGGATAAGACGCTTAATTAAAGTTCCCCGTCCTGATCAACTATTGGCTGAGTGATTTACTAAGTCACTCATTGGTCCTATATCCCGTGATTTTTCCATGGGTGGTGTTGTCATTGAAGAGCAGGTGATTAGTCGTGCTCAATATCTAGATCTCGTTTATTCACAAATGGACACACTCTATGACTTGATCCCTGAAGCTCCTCGTCCATCCGCGAATCCTACCCCAACACATCCAGTAGCTTCTCATACTGTTGATAGTATGATTGGCACTTTTCGTGTTGAGACTCAGTCTACACAAGCCAGTTATACCAATCCCAAGTCTATTACTTCTAATGTACAAAATACTCCTACTCCTACTCCTTATCCTGGTAAAAATTCTAAAGTTAATTCGGTTCAATCTACACCTACCGGTAAAAATCAAAATAAAAAGAAAGGAAAGGGTAAGAATAAGGAGGAAAAAAATAATAATCAACAATTCGAGAAACCAAAAACACAGTCTGCTGATGAAAAATATAAGTGTAAACCTCGTTATCCTTTCCTTATCTGTGGTGAGTATCATTATACGAAATATTGTCCACGACATGCTGAGGTCACTAAGTTCCTACAAGGGACCGAGAAACCTCCTACACCCGTCGTCCTGTCACAACCTTTTCCTTCTTAGAAATAGGCCCAATTGGTCATTCATGACCAACCTTCTCCCTCTACCACATATTACGTACTTATGTGTACTAGTGACTCTAAGAAGAACGAAGTAACAGTCGCAACTCGAGCCAAATATTATTCTCATTCGAAAGAGAAAGTTGATGATTTGCCACCTTTGTTGGTTCAACCTTCACCACCAACTTCACCTCCAAATGGTCCTCTTCATCTTGAACGACCGAGCCTAGATACAATTCTTCGTCCTACTCCTAGAGGCATTGTTTGAAAGTATTTATTTAATCCTCACGCATGTGCTGCCCAAAACTACAATATTGTAGAAGACCTTGCGCAAGCACCCTCTACGATGTTGGCTCTCGAAGTCGTTCAAAGTTGTCCTACTCAATGGAAGGCGTTGTTAAAGGATATTGGTGGAATTGATCCTACCGATACCAATTTGATAATATTTGACTTGGAAGATCATATTCCAAGGCTTCCTCCTCAATTAGCATTTCAAATCCAAGTTGTTGTGGAAAATAAGAATATTTGTTGAACCATTATTGATGAAGGAGCCTTGACTTGCGTTATGTTTGTTACTTGTTGGAAAGTTATTGGCTATCCTTCCCTTACCGAGTCGCACAATACTCTTAAGGCCTTCAATGGTACATGGTTTAAACCTTACGATGTTCTTCCTTCATTGTTTATTATGTTAGAAGGTAAGGCGGTTAATATTGAGGTTGAGGTCTTTGATGCACCTCTTGATTACAACCTTCTACTTGGTCGTAGTTGGATTGATTCCATGCGTGCAATTGTGTCTACCCTTTTCCGTTTGTTATGTTTCCCACACCAAGGAAAGGTCATTACTGTTGATCAAATAGCCTTATTTAATTCTGATTCACGTACTAGCAACGTACCTTTTATCTCGAAAACACCTCTTAGTTATGATAATGTCGACATGGGTATTTTAAAAGATTCAACCTTGATGGGTACTTTTCCTATTCTTCCACCTGATATTCCTCCTCTTTTTTTCGCCTCGATTAACTTGATATCAAACTCTGTTCGTGAAACCCCTGATTCTTATGACCCATGGATAGTACCTAGCTCTGGTGAATATCTTCATTATGACGACACAATGCATTTAAGTCCAGTGGAATCAACTTATCAATATATTCAATCGACAACTCCTTCTCCTCCTTCTCTCGGTGATACATCTCCTAATCTGTTCCACGTTATATTTCCTACTGATGAGATGATCATGACAATCATGTATATGGAAGATAATCCATGGGACGATGGGCATCATTGTTCTATTCTCTTCCTGGAACGTGAGACCATAGAGAGTTACCAACGGATTTTGACTCTGTCTACCGTTGTTGTTATTTCTTCTGTTCTTGAGTCAACACACGGTGTTTTGTATAAATGGAACTTGAGTAATATTTCTCCTACCGTTCCTCTTGACATATCTATTAAACCTAGAGTTGTGGAAAATGTTCATATCGATACCTCATGTTCTACCGATGAAGACTATACTTATAAAGCCCCTTTCCAAGAATTCTATGATGTTTTTGCCTGGAGTTATGAATAAATGCGTGGTATTGATCCTGATATTATTCTACATGAGATTAAGACTTACCCAAACGCTAAACCCGTTCGGCAGATACTTCTCCTAGTACATCCATGTAAATCCACTGCTATTAAGCTTGAGGTTGAAAAACTTCTTAAATATGGCTTTGTCTATCCTATGGATTTGACCAATTGGGTGTCCAATATTGTTCTGGTTAATAAGAAACAAGGCACGATCCGCATTTGTGTAGATTATAGGGATATAAACAAATCTTGTCCCAAAGTCAATTATCCAATCCCTTTAGTTGACCAGATTGTTGATGACTGTGCCAGGAATGAAATCTTTTACTTGATGGATGGTTTCTCCGATTATAATAAAATCAATATTTTTCCCACGGATCAACATAAGGTTTCTTTTATTTTCCCTTGGGGAACCTTCACATACCGAAAACTACCTTTTGGTCTCAAAAATGCTAGTGCGAATTTTCAACGCGCTATGTCTTACACTTTTCATGAAATTAATCACATCGTACAACCCTATCTAGATGATCTGTCGATGCATTCTATGTGTCATCAAGATCACCCGACACATCTACGGGCCTTTTTCCTACACTTTTGTTATTATCGTATATGTTTGAATCCACACAAATGTATTTTTTGTGTGGAATCTGGATGACTTCTTGGTTTTATCATGTCTATACATGGGATTAGGGTAGACCCCTTGAAGGTTGAGGCTATTCTCAATTTACCTCCTCTTTTCACACTAGACAAACTCCAAAGTTTGCAAGGGAAGGCAAACTTTTTACATTGATTCATTCCCAACTATGCCGAATTAATGAAAGGATTTACTCGACTTCTCAAGAAAGGTTACTATTTTGTATGGGATGGCACTTCCACCAAAACCTTTGAATATTTGAAACTCACTTTAACCCGTACACTATTGTTGTTTCCACTTGATTATAGTCGAGATTATTTCCTGTACTTAGCTACTTTAGACTCTACCATTGCTATGGTTCTATTCTAAGAGGATGATTCACATGATGAACATGTTATACACTATTTGAGTCTGAGTCTCACGATCACTGAAACCAAATATTTACATGTAGAGAAACTGGCCTTGGCATCTTTTCAAGCTATTCAACGTTTTTGTCACTACATCTTATTACGCAGAACCAAAATCATTTCCGATTGCAACCCCGTGCAACATATCCTTACATGACAATTTTGGGGGGAAAGTACTCTAAATGGATAATTATTCTCCAGGAGTTTGGTTTGGAGTTTGAACGTGCCAAGTCAAAAAATTCTTTGGTTTTTTTCGAATTGATATGTGAACTTCCCTCTACTGAAACATAAACTATGGCAGAGGATCCTTACCTGACGAATCCCTCTTTCTGATCAGTTCTTAAGACATATGGTATGGAGATATTGTCATCTATCTCTAGACCTAGACTTTATGTCCTGATATTTCTAGTATAGATCATCGTCGTATCTGGTATCAAGCCCGTCAGTACATTATCCTTGGTGATACCCTTTACCGCCGTGGTATTGATTCCATATTTCGACGATGTCTCACCTACGATGAAGTTGAGAAAGATTTGAATCATTGTCACTTTGAAGAATGTGGCGGTCATATGTCTGGGTATGCGACTGCCCAAAATATATTACGAGCTTGTTATTTCTGGCCTTCGTTGTTTAAGGATTGCATTATTGTTGTCCAGAAATTCCATGCTTGTCAAACCTACAACAATAAGATCCAATCTCACCTTTCTCCTCTTCACCCTATAGTTTCCGTTGGTCCATTTTCTAAATGGGGCCTTGACTTCATGACATGTAACCCTCACTTGGTCAGGGGGCATGGATACATTATTGTAGCTATGGATTATTTCACTAAGTTGGCCAAGGCGATGCCTACATTTGATAATACCAAGAAAATTGCAACGCTGTTCATATTCAATCATATCACTACTAGATTTGGTGTCCCTAAATCCATCGTTACTGATCACGGTAGTAATTTTCGCAATTTCATGATGTCTGAACTTACTGAGAAGTTGGGTCTTCGACATGAAAACTCAACCCCCTATTATTCGCAGGCCAATGGCCAGGTTGAAGAAATCAACAAAGTTCTCACTACTATGCTTCGACGGATGGTAGGAATTCATAAGTCACATTGGCACACGATGTTGTTCTCAGCATTGTGGGCCTACAGAACATCCATTAAGTCTTCCACATGATTCACACCTTTCCAGTTGGTATATGGTATTGAAGCAATCTTGTCGATTGAATGTGAAATCCCATCTTTGAAACTAGTTGTCGAACTTCTCCCTAACACTTCAGCTGAAGAGGAACGTCTTTTGTATTTGATGCAATTAGACGAGACCCATCGTGATGACACCCTAGTTATTGAAACTCAGAAAAAATGTGTCAAAGCTCAATATGACAAGCATGTCAAACCACACATTTTTTCCGAAGGTGATCTAGTTCTTCTTTACGAGCAAGATCGTGATTTTCTAGGAGTCGGTAAATTCGAGGCCATGTGGCGGGGTCCTTGTATTGTGAAACGAGTGTCAGATAAAGGGGCTTATGAACTGGTGGATTATGATGGAATTCCTTTGATTGAACCCATAAATGGGCTTTACTTGAAGAAGTAATATGCTTAAATCATTTTTTCATGAGTGTTGTGTATTTTTAGTGTATCATACTCTTGTGTGCTTTTTTCGTTTTTGGTTTCTCCCTTCAGCTGCTTACCTTGCATTGTGCTTGGTTTCCAGATGTCGGTGTCTTCACTACCCTATATTGGCTTTGCATATGGTGCTATTCGTAGTACTCAAAACTTAGCGTCTGTTGCTTGGGAAATCTATGGACCTACGAATGGATTGATCAGTCTACATGGTGTTTTCCTTGGTCGTGAAACTAACAATATCACAGAATACAATGAAATTATCGAATTTTTAAATGACGATGTTTCACTCGGAATCCATCATCTTATTGTACGACTTGATTCACAGTTAGTAATACTATAATTGAGTAACGTTTATTCCATCCAGAGTCCTACTTTACTAAGGGTATATTTACGAATTATCCTTTTGGAATGTCATTTTGATTACATTGAATATCAACAGATTCCTAGATGTCTAAACACATTTCCAGATGCATTGGATAATTATGTGTCAGACATACATTTGAGGCATTTATAAAATCCAATCACACTTTGTACATAAAACAAGTAAGCCGGTAGGAGCCTTATATTTATAATGATAAAATTTTACAAAAAGTGTTTTTGTTCGAAGACCAAAATATAAAAAATGTGAAGCTCGTAGCTTCATGTACAAAAGCATCAAGGATTCTTCTCACTATAACAAATGAATTCCTGTGCTACTCTACAGAGAATTCGACCGATGGATGTAGATACGCCCACTGTGTAGCGTTGATAATGCCTAGGGAGCTCATCCACCATGGCATCAGGGACATGCATGGTTAGCCCCTCCAGGTTCTATTATATGGCCTCTAGATCTGCGGAAGCTACCCATGCTACATCACCTCTCTCTCCTCACTCTAGATGGGGGATGAAACCAGAGGACGATAAGGTCCCACATATGCATTGATGAGAGCACTCGATTAGTCATTGGATAAATAAAACAAAATTTGTTTTATATCTTTAAATAACAAAAACATTAAATAAACAAAAAATTCCTTCTTACCTATGTCCCCCCACTGGGAACCATTGGGAATAGATAGATCCAGATCTCCACGGAAATCTACCCCGACATACGCATAATCTTCCACCATGAGCAGTTGATTCCTCGGCCATTGGAAGAAGACATTGTCGTACTTGACGATGGGAACACCTCCAAGTCGAGCCATGAGATCTACCCACCTCTTCATTCATAGATCCTATGGAGCGGGTATGCCCCACTCCACCTGCAGATGTGGGACATGAAGCCTCTCCAGAAATAAGGATACCAAAATGGACCCATATCCAAATTGTGTTAACCCACCATTTCGTCACTTGGTAAGTTGTTTCTTCATGCTTTTTAGGACCCCCTCACACCAGTTGAAGACCCCGAGCTCCATGCATTCTATTTCATACTGAAAATGGCTCTACAAGTCCATGTGGGGAGTTGCACTCCCTGCCATGTGAGTAATAGTATAAAGGATGGTTCGCAAAGACAAATATCGGACATCCATGATAACTACCTTGACGTTATGTTTCTTGGTACCTGACACACAATGATGGCAGACATAGTAATTCATAGGCTCACCTCCACCCCTACTTCCTGTAAGTGACACCCATGAACCACAACGAGATAGCCCTGTCATGAAATAGATATCCTCTATATCTATTGTGAGTGTGTGGACACCCACGTGAAATTCCTGCTCATTCACATCCCACATGTGAACCAAGTACTCTAGTAGTCTCAACTGGGATCTCGTGCCCTAAATCCTAAATAATTTTAGTAACCCACACTGCCTGAGACCCATAACTATTCTTGGGTCTTTCCCGACGAAGTAATCTTATTCTTCATGCTCTCTCTCACGCTACTCCAACATCTTGACCAAGGAAATCCTGCCAAGGAACAATAAGATGAGATTAGAAACATAAAATTCTTTCCTGGGGCTTTTTTCTAGTTAGGTTTATCTTTTTTAAATTTTTGGCTGCGGTTGTCACGGTGCTGCGCATTTGCATAGTGCGATGTCATCACACCCTACCTATAAGGTTACCTGCGACGATCCTAGATCGTCGCAGTTCACAATATAGGGCACTTACCGATTAATCTGATAACAAACACACTATCTACAATGTGTATCTTCACTAAGATATAACCAAGGGTAGGCATCATGTCATGCACTCTACATCACATGAATCACTCCAATGATGGTGTAACACTTTTGAAGTAATTACAAAATATAACACTTCCTCTTTACAAGGAAAGTGTTTTCACCAATACTAGTCTTATTCCTGAACATTTCAACTAAACCTACCATCTGTGGATCTAAATTTGTTGTAGTCTTAAAATCAATCATTGGTACCTAGATTGGAATTGACCATTCTCCTCCATTAAATAACCACACCTAACCTCTTCAAAATAACTATAAGGATCACAAATTGAAGTATCCAATGCAATATGGTTAACAGATCTCCTAGGAGGTATACTCACCCTCATTAAATATTGGGGTGCTCCTACATGCTCTTGTGCAACCTACAATGTTTAAGTAAGGAATCTTGGATTATTATGGGTTGGCGTAGAGGGTAAGGATGTATCATTCCTTAATCTCTCCTTTCACATGCTTGGATTATACTCTTCTCTCAACTTTGAATTAGATTATGGAAAAAAAACCTCCTCAGTCCCTTTAATCACTAAAGGTTATACATGTGATGTAGAGGACCACACATCCTTTTCAAACTTCACATGCTAGTTCACCACAATCTTCCATTGTGATAGAATGTAGATCCTATAATATTTAAAATTCTAACCGTATCCAATTAAACCAGGTACTATAAAAAAAAATACTGAACATCACCTTTTCTAGGGATTTTAACACTCGTTAATATTAATGAACATAACATTGGACCATCAACAACTTGACAAAATCCAACACCCTTCATATCAACTTAATGGGAAAAAGTATTTAGACACCACATCATGAGTTATTTAGGACTTCATGTAAATATGATCACATCTCCATACATGACTAAGATAAGTGGATCATATCTATAAAAAATGCAAAGATATAAATCTACACTAGTCAATTCATCGATTCTAAAATACCAATCTCATAGTGAAAACATAACCCTCATGAGGCCTCCAAAAAATATAAACATGGGTATCTTTCCCAAGCACCTCAAAACTTTTGGCAATTGAAGAAAAACCCTTAATAGGGTCAACTCCCTCTTTCCAAGTGAATCCTTTGGTTATTTGGGGCAAGAATCTCATCAATGCCAACTACCTCTTTCTGAGAGAATCCAACAACCTTTCCCTCGTACTACTCAACACTCCCATTAGTTGCAAGTTTGGAATCAAACACTGATTCCCTAACAATTTTGAATCTATCTCCATGGAATCCTCCTATACATGCCTACCATGTGCCTCCTCAAAAATATAATGCTCACCATTAGAGGAAATTTTATCCAAAAATGGACTTTCTAAGGATGTTATAAAATAATAATTCATGTATGCCACATCATGTTGTCATGTATTCTACATTTATATAGAAATACAAGGTGAGAGTTAAATATAATAATGATAATCTTATAATATTCTTGTGCACACACAATAAATGATAATACATATCACACAACAAATAATGTACTATTAATATATAATAAAAATTGAAGCACAATCAATAATATATTATTAATATATAATATAAAATGGAAGTGCAATACAATATATAATTACACTTGAGAATGTAGACTTATATAATTCGTCATAATAGTATAGAATTTTTCTAGTTGACTTGTGTTAGAGATTTGACCCAAGTTATCTAGGAAAATTCTACACTATATAATTATACTATAATATAATAATAATCTAAGTATGATTACCTATAATAATAATAATAATAATAATAATAATAATAATAATAATATAATAACTATATATTGTATAATATAATTATAATTACGGTCGACTTTAATAATTATTAAACAATAATAATAATAATATATTATTATTATTAATATTAATATACAATATATAATAGAAGTACTAATAATATAACATATTCCATATTTAATACTTGAAAGATATTTATTGTATCGAGACGATTCTCACCAAAATCTTAACCAAGGTGAGGTGCCTATATGATTAAATATTGCCAAATATAAACATGACACATAATCATCCTTGAATTTTATATATCCACCTCAACAATTATCATTGATTCAATGCTTTGAAATTCTATTGATTATTGAATTTCCAACTCAATAGGCACAATTTTTGTTATTTGACCCATTTTAACCCCAAATTTCCTCTGATGCCATCTTCTTGCTAACATGTACAAGTGCCACAAGATTAACAAGGAACCAATAAAGGCCACTAAATTGCACACCTCTAGCCAAAGTCGTTTGACTTGCTAGAGTACAATCATTAATAGTACATCATTGTCCTTCAATTGCAACTCTACACTAAAAATATAACATATAAGAAATTGAAAGAATATTTTTCTTCAAAACAGGAACAAACAAAACATCATTCAACTAAAAAACATCACTTTATGGATTTCAGAAGGAAATGGAGCCTAATCCTTTTATGGGATAAATAACATCATTACTTAGTTGCACACATATTCCTCTTGCTTCTGAAGCTTCTTGAAGATTTTCCAATCATAAGTTATATGTCTTGATGCCCCACTATCTACATACCATTTAACATTTGACAAAGTGTTGGAATATAAACAAGAAACCATAGAGAATGTGGTATTAAGATGGGATGCTAACTCATCCACTCTTTCTATAGTACCTACACTCCCTACAATCTATTTCTACAACTTGGCCTTCTGATTCTTCTTCTTTGGACATTGGTTGACATACTTTCCCTTTTGGTGACACCTAAAACATTTCACATTACTCAAATCCTTCTTACCTTTCTTTGAATATTCCTTCTTACCCTTCTTATGTCCTTTCTTGTTTTTCTTCCTCATCCTCTCAATGATGGCTAGGTCTATTACATCTCTTTTCTTTGTTGAACATGATTCTAGCCTTATCTCTTTTTGTACAAAGTTTTCCCAAATCTTATCAATTATGAGCACAAATACCTTGACAAAGGGTTTCCAAGATGAAGCAAAACCATTCAAGGAAAATGGGCACCAACTCCGCACCCTCCATTTTTGTCCCCATGGAAGTTAATTGATCATTCAAATACATGATCTTGGTTAGGTAGCTATTGATGTGTTTTCTTGACACCCATCAACTAGGTGACTGGGTTGCATACTTGAACCAAAATTTTAAAATTTGGATAGTTCTAAATAACCTTCACCTATTGATAATGAAGACCCAACAAGTTTTTAAATATTTCAAAATTAGTTTCAATGTTGCAGTTATTCTTCACGTAAGGAAAACATGGATGGTTTTCTTTTGAAAAAAAGAGAATGAAAGAAAAAGATACTAAAAAGGAGTAGATTTATCATGTTAATCTTCTCATTGGATAGCCCTATGTGTCAACTTCGTCCAACACTTTACAAAATAAAAAAACAGAAGTCCTATGCCCAAGATATTGCCAATTTTCTCTATCTTTTGAAATACCCCAACACTTAGTATTTACCATGTCCTCTCTATACTAATATTCCATACTTAGTCATTTACTCACTCTCATTCCTATCCTTGGTCATATTCACTCTCCTACTCTCAATAATTAATCATTTTTCATCTCCCACAATACCGCCGTACTTAGTCAATTTTTTTGTTTTCTCCACATTACTTATCTCGCTTCCTCTCTATTGTATCACTCTACATACTTATTCAATTTTTATGACTTATGATTGTGTAGAGATTCCCTCTTGCACGAAGATTCCTATGCACACTCCCTACCCCTTACTCGTTATTCCCTTTTATTTTTCAAGATTTTCTGGGTTTTACTATGTAGAGATTCCCTCCCACATACCTTCCTTTGTACACACTTTCCTCTGCATGCTCTGACCTCTGCACAACTATATCAACATTTACACAACTATATCAACACTTACACATTTACCTTCGCATACTCTGACCTTCGCACAACTATATCAACACTTAGATTATTCTCAAAACTATTTTTAGTAATATTTACTAAGTTTTACACTCTCATATTTATCCTCACACATGTATTTTCCTATTTCTCCACACATATTTTTGTTTATTTCCCCGATATATTATTTCATGAAATTATTTTCCTATCTCATATATTTTTCTATGTTTTATTCTCCTCCCCCATCCTTTGACATATTGGGACATGTGGCAGTGAAGTAGACTTATCAAATGTGGACATGTGGTAGTGAAGTGGACCTACCCAAGTGACACTTAGATGGTATGAGTTAGACATAGATTACTGGGCAATGACTTGTCATGATGAAGTGGCAACCAAAAGCTATACTATGCACAGACCATGCAAGGTTCCATGGCTCTCTCTACTTCACATGCAAATAATATGAAATGCCATTTTCTTTATAAACATGCAATTAGTGCTCTCCCACAATGCATGTGGGATAAATAAGGAAGATTTTCAAATCAAGGGCCAAGATTCACGTGGATAATTGATCAATGACTACCGAGCCTCTATCTTTTTGAGGTCATAACTTTTTATTCCTGTGTTCAAATTGATAAAAAAAAGAGCTCCTTGGAAATATAGAGATATGCAGAACAACTTGGAAGTGGTTTCCATGGCTTGAATGACAACTATCAAGCCCAATAAATTAATTACATTCGAGACTATTTTTATTTTGTCGGCAAATCATTTTTGGAAAACAGTTTATTAAAATAAGTTCATGAATGTATGAAGTGAGTCCCATCTTGAGGCATGTATATTTAAGTTTACATTTACAAAGGGATTTAAATATTCATTGATATTTTATTAAAAAGAATCGATTTAAGAATTATACTCGCTCCAGATGAGGCAAAACATAATGGTTCAACAATTAAAAGAATATATCAAAGATTAGCTCAAAAAGTCATTATTGAAGATAATTGATCTTGAATAACTAATAGGAAGATGTTACATCAAAGAAATTCGATCCAAAAGATATATATGCATCAATATTAAAAAAATGAGAGTGAGAGAACATTTCCTTCTTAGTAAGTCAAGCATCTATTACATTTGGCCTTCCTTTTATTTTCTTTCACTTAGTTAGTAATTTCTTAGTATTATTTGTTTCATGATCTGTGAATGTTGGAGAAATTTCTATTTTTGGCACACTAGTTTAGTGGGAGTTAACTGACTAGTTCTATTTTAGACTTTCTAATTTTATACCATCACTATTATGCATGCATTCCTAATTATAGGATGTCATTGCCTATATGAGTGAATATTACTCACTCATTTAACATATCATAATATACATTGATTCTCATTCTTCATATTGTATCTCTCTTCCTTTTATTGATAATATTTGTTTGTGTATGCTTTAGCTAGGTCTCCTGTGCAGGTTTCCATGAAACACTAACATGGTATCAGAGCCAAGCTACTCGGTGCAACCCAAACAAGCCATAGAAGAGTGAAAGAGGATTGATTAAACCTAGTTTCCGCCATCATCGCAACCTATCCATATCGAAGAGTGCAATGGTTGGAATCATTACAACCTATTCCTATCGAAGGGTGTGACGATCTAACTCACACTTGAAATTTATTTTTTTTCCTCGGGAATCATCGCAGCCTATACAAAGTTTAGGGTGCGACATCGTTGCACTGTATTCTCACCCGGGGTTTTCAAAATCATTGCACTTTATCCTTCTCTAGGGTGCGATGATTTAGCATCATCGCATTGTATCTTTCTTTAGGGTGCGATGATTCAGTTTCCCTCCAAAAAATTGGTTTTCTACAGTAAAATAGCCATATCTCGAAATCTGCGATCTGGGTCGGGCTGAAATTTTGACCAGAGACGTATAACATAGGGATTCTCATGATTACCAAAAACATCCAAAACCCACATCCTATTTTAGGATATATAGTTGTTTTATCATATCTATAGCTTCCATAGAACCATCTGTCATATCTCAGAATCCACGATCTGGGTTTTCAAGATATTTTCAGAATCAATATCATGGATGGAGGTGATGCAACTTATTCAATCAAGTACGGTGATAATACTCACACCGTACAACTATTTTGAATGGAATCTGAAGGCCACATTCCAATTCAAAATAAAAGGACTGTATAATTTGACGATGGTGACATAAACAAAACCTACATAAGTTCTTGAGAAGACCAGATGGGCGAACCGTAAGGATGAGGCCACAAGACTACTTATTGAGGTAATATACATTGATTTATGGTTTCATGTTGCCGCATGCAATACTCTAAATGACATATGGACCACCTTGAAGGAATCTTTGGAAAACAAGATGAGATTCGATGTCATATGCTTGAGGTAGAGTTGAATACCTTAGACCCTAAAAGTTTTGATAATATACATGATTTCTTTACTAAATTTAAATATTTGATTTTGAGCTTGGGTGAATGTGGTATTGACAAGTCTACATAAGAGAAACAACTTATTCTAGCAATCTTGGCCAAGTTAGGACCAAAATATGTTGTATATGTCTCCAATTTCCATTTTGGCAGATGTCTTTTGGGATAAAATTGGAAAAAGCCTACGATGAATCATTTCATTGAGTCTCTCACACAAGAGAAGACAAAAATCATACATATGGGCCTCATGAAAGATCCCAAAGCAAATGCACTCACCATGCATGATGGAAAAGGGTCATCCAATAAAAAATTGAAGCAGAAATGAAAGGAGCTATTACAACTGGAGTCAAAGAAGGAGGGATATTCCAAACCCTTCAAGGATTCTTTAGGTTACAAAGATTCTTCAAACTCCATAGGGAAGAAGAAGAAGGGAAAGCAGTGCACATATTGCAATAAACTGAATCATGAAGAATCCATGTGCATGAAGAAGCAGATCGATCTTATGACACAAGTACTTCAGAAGAATAACCTTGGAGACTTCATTCCTGAAGGAGCCAAGAAGAAGAAGGAAGAAGACCGCGCCTAAGAAAGGTAATCATCATGCTCTTGTTTAAATTAATTCCTCATCTGATTCATGGATTATATATTCTGTCTCATCCCATCATATGGCAACTAAATAGGAAGTTTTTACTTCTTTGAGTTCATTCTCTAGACCTCCTATTCTCATGGGGGATGATACTCCAATAGCAGTTGTAGGAGAGGGAAGAGTGGAACTCCCTAATGGAAGTTTTGAGAATTTTTTTCATGTTCCAAATATTTCTATAAATCTTTTCTTAGTTTATCAGATCACTCAAACAGGTCAAAGGGTTGAATTTACATCAGATTCAGTTACTGTACTTGATATCCATGACAATTACATTATTGCAGTTGGTGACATAGATCACAAATCACGGTTGTATAAGTTCACTAAGTTTACTGACTATGAATCATCTTTGCTACTTACACATGCTAATGATTGTAGTAGAGTATGGCATGGGATATTTGGTCATTTAAAATTTAGATACATGCAATGACTTTCCAAACAAGGAATGGTCAAAGGCTTTCCAAACATTCAATTTTCTGAATGGGTTTGCGAAGGATTCATTCTTGACAAGCATCCTAAAGATAAGTTTGAAAAGGGGAAGGCAAGGAGAGCCTCCTCTTCCTTGGATCTTGTTCACAGTGATCTCATGGATCCATTTCCACATCTGTCCATCATCAAAACAAGGTATGTTCTTACATTTATTGACGATTACTCATGCTATACTTGGGTTTATTTTCTCAGACAAAAGTCTAAAGTTTTTGAGCATCTCAAAGACTTCAAAGCTCTAGTAGAGACACAAACTGGGAAGAAAATCAAGATTCTCTGTACAGACAATGGGGGGGAGTATATCAAAAAATATGTTCAGAATATTTGTCGTGAAGTTGGTATCCAGTTGCAGCACACAGTTCCATACACTCCACAACAGAATGGAGTTGCTGAAAGGAAGAACAGGTCCCTCAAGGAGATGACCAGTTGCATGTTTCATGCAAGATCACTTCCTTCCAAGCTTTGGGTTGAGGCACTTAACTGTGTTTCTTACATACAAAACATAGCACCTCAAAGATCTGTTGAGGATAGGACACCTTTTGAGGCTTGGACATGTGACAAACCAGATGCCACACACTTCCACATCTTTGGATCTAGAGTATGGGCCCATATTCCTTCTGAAAAGAGGAAAGCCTTAGATCCATAGAGCACACCTTGCATATTTGTGGGATATCTAGATGATGTGAATGGGTACATATTGATTGATCCCTCTACAGAACAACTCATCATTGAGTGCAATGTTCAATTTGAGGAGAGTCCTTTGCATGCACCTCCAGTGCAACATGCAGAGAATCTTGTTCTTCCATCAGTTCCATGCATCAAAGATGATGATTCCACACACTAAAATGCTAAATATTTAGACACAGATTCAAAGTATTATGTACATGCATACAAGAAGGTAGTACATACAAATTAGGTGCCATCATCTAAGCTTCACCAAATTCCCAAGTGGGAACAATCCACACTTCAAGCAACAGGAAACCTTGCAGGGGATCCATTGGATTTGAGGAGGACTCGATCTCAGCATGTGGATATTTCTCATGTACTTTCATCTTCTGAACCAATGATGCCCATGCATTGATATATGGTTTAATATTCTGATCCATATACCTATAGTGAGGTTGTTGGCAATCCAATATGGGAAGCAACCATGTGAGAGGAGAATGACTCTCTCCTAGAGAATCAGACTTGGGATCTGGTTCCACTCCGACTAGGGAGGAAAATTTTCAAATGCAAATGGGTCTATAGGACCAAGAGAGAAACAAATGGTTAGGTGACCAGGTACAAGGCTATATTAGTTGCAAAAGGATTTCAACATATTCATGGAATAGATTATGATGAGACCTTTGCTTCTATAGCAAAGATGGATTCCATTCACTTGGCTCTAGCCATTGCAGCATCCAAATGATGGGAAGTTCACCAGATTGATGTGAAGAATGATTTTATTCATGGTTACCTTTTAGAGGAGATCTCCATGGAGCAGCCACAGGGGTTCATTCAGAACTCAACTTTAGTATGCAAACTGAAGAAGTCTCTTTTTGGCTTCAAGCAAGAACCTAGAGAATGGTGTGAAAATATGGATTCTTACTTGCTTTCACATGAATTTGTTAGATGTAAATATGATTCCATTGAGTATATGTTGAGGAATATTGACTCTGTGATGATTTTAGTACTCCATGTTGATGATCTTTTGATCACTGGTAGCTCTGCTTCAACCATTTCTTTGGTCAAATATATTTTTCATGACAGGTTCTCTATGATGGACATGGGTCCACTACACTTTTTTCTTGGTCTTGAGACCAGTCAGGATTCTTCCAGCATCAAACTTTCTCAGGATAAGTATGTTAGGGATCTTTTGGATAGATTCCACATGACATACTGTAAGTCTGCACCTACACGCTTCTTATATGAGATTAGACTTGAGGATAGTGGGGATACACCATTAGTGGAAAACACTTTGTATCGATAGTTGGTGGGGAGTTTTTTGTATCTCACCCATGACACCCATCCATATATATCATATGCGGTAGGAGCGATTTCCAGATACATGCAGGAACCCCATGATCTACACTAGAAGGCTTCCAAGTGCATCCTCAGATATGTGTAGGGCACCATGAGTTATGGGATTCACTATGCAGCTGATTGTGCATTAGATCTCATAGGCTTCACAGATTCAGATTGGGATAGTGATACAAGAGATCATAATTCTATGTCTGGGTACACTCTTAGTTTGGGGTCAGTCCCAATTTGTTGGTCAAGTAAGAAGCAATCAACCATTGCTTTATCTTTTGCAGAGGTCGAGTACAGAGGAGTAGTCAACTATTTCATTTAGAAAATTTGGCTTTAACACTTCCTTACCGAGCTTGGTATCCAGTTTCATTGTCTGACTATCATATGGTGTGACAATCAGAGAACACTAAGATTTTACAGAGATCCAGTACAATGAAAACGAACCAAACACATCGAGGTCCACATGCATTTCATCAGATATTTAGTACATGACAGGATCATTGATTTTTATTTTTGTCCTTCCTCTGAACAAACTTCCGACATATTCACCAAGACCTTCATTGAGAAGAAGTTTCAGACTTTGCGAGATCGTCTTGCAGTGAAGAACACAGTTGCCTAGCATCTTCCTTTTCTTCTTTTGATGCATTGTATTTTGAGGGGGGGGGTTGTTCCCACATGGTTTTTCCTCTTTCCTCACTTTTAGTCTATGTTCATTAGTTGCATTGTACATGAGTACCTAATATGGCCTAGTATCTAGGACTCATTTTTTACTCCATAGTGATGTTCGGGGGGGTTGTTCCCACATGGTTTTTCCTCTTTCCTCACTTTTAGTCTATGTTCATTAGTTGCATTGTACATGAGTACCTAATATGGCCTAGTATCTAGGACTCATTTTTTACTCCATAGTGATGTTCGGGGGGGGGTATTGGAGAAATTTATATTCTCGACACACTAGTTTTGTGCGAGTTAATCGACTAATTCTATTTTAGACTTTCTAATTTTATACCATCACTATTATGCATGCATTCCTAATTATAGGATGTCATTGACTATATGAGTGAATATCACTCACTCATTGAATAGATCATAATATACATTGATTCTCATTCTTCATATTGTATCTCTCTTCCTTTTCTTGATAAGATTTGTTTGTGTATGCTTTAGCTAGGTCTCTTGTGTAGATTTCCATGAAACATTGGCAGTGAAAACCTTAAGACCGATTTCTAATTGTTTATTTTTCTTCCTTTCAGGTCTTTCTTCTATTTAATGGTCTATGGGAGCCTCAATCCCAGTTTGTTTGGATAAGATCCTTCTACTTTTCTAAATGTTACAAACATTTTTAAAGACAATTGTGTATTTTTTGAGGTTCCCAGAGAACTATTTGGGATACATGACTATTGATTTTTTAGACTTTGAGTTTTACGCTGAATTTTAAGTGTGTGTCCATCACTCTTTTAAAATTTTCAATGAAATATCATGTTA
The DNA here is from genome assembly GCA_009831015.1 of Picea engelmannii. Classification (NCBI taxonomy): domain Eukaryota; kingdom Viridiplantae; phylum Streptophyta; class Pinopsida; order Pinales; family Pinaceae; genus Picea; species Picea engelmannii. The sequence continues at coordinate 443,107 of ML783408.1, read as the reverse complement.
ATTTCTTTGCATATGGCCATTTATTTTCATTTTTCCAAATGATATTTTCCACTTTTTCTTATGATGGGAATGTTTCTTGTGAGGATTCCTATTTTATTTTACATTACAATCTTGTACAATATGCTAAATCTTGTATGATATTGTGAATATTCATTTGAATAAAGCTTGGTCCTATCTCAAGTCTTTCTTTCCTTATGAGTAGTTGTTCTATGAAATAAACTTGGTCTTTTTTCAGGTTTTATTTTAATTCTTTGTAATATTCATACAGAGGAGCACCACCTCATGAAAAATGCAAAAGGATTATTCCTAGTGATGTTGTCTTCAAAACTCTAAAATAATTTTAAAGATAAAAAATAACTAACCATTGTATTTTTGTTACTCACATAGATGGATAAAATATTGTTTCTTAAAATAATTTCCCTAGAGACACCACACTCTAGTATAATCCAACGAAAGAATCATACATCTCCTTACCAGTCTTATTTTTTGTACTATTAGCATTCAAATTATCCTTCACCGAATCAAGAACAATTCTCTTTGTCTTGGTCTCCTTCTTATTATGCATGGCCAATAGTTTCAATTAGTAGGTGCAACAATATTATTCTTAATATGCTCCCAAAGCTCAACCTCTTCCAATAGAATTTGCAACTTTCACTTCCAAGGTGTAAAATTGGAAGTACCATCCAACTTATCACACTCTCTAAGACCAAGAGTAATTATCCATGCAAATATGAATCAACAAAAAGGAAAAAAATAAACAACAAATCAAATATAATATCATTTTAGGGTTCAAGCGATTCTTCCCAAGTGAACTAGGATTTCACACCCAACAACCTATGAAATGTCAATCTCCTCTCCCAAGTATGGAACAACTGAAATACCCAACTCACGTTTCACCAAGAGAGCGTTCTTATTCAATCAACTCCAAGGCCATGTGGAAATTTTGAAAATCACCTCTTAATGCAAATTCAAAACTTTTACCTCAACCTCAAGGTTCCCTAGATATATTTCCTATGAACTTTCAGCCTTAGAGTTAAATATGAAATAAAAATTACCTCAATATATATTTCACTCATGTCCAACCAAATACAAAAGGTATCCCAAGAAAATAAAAATTGAATAATTGCACTTGAAGGGAAATATTTTTCTATCCCTTGTGGGATAAATCCCAACATATAAGAACTCTAAAAATGATTTAATTATAATGGATTTATTACAACTATGAATCTACCCATTTAGCTTCTATATGTTTTTCAAATCACTAAACAAGATCAACTAGTTTTTCATAATAAATCTACATATCAAACAACCCTAGAAACTACTCATTCACCATGAGATTATAAGTTTAAAATCAGATTTGCAAGTACACAAAGTTTGGAAACAAATCATGCATCAAGCACATACCAATATCTTATCCCAAGCTGGTACAAATTAGTCCTTCAATCTTATCACAAGATAGAAATCTCCAATTCTCTACAAACCTTAGCTAGGGAAACCAAAACAACCTAACATCACACCAACTATCAAACCTAGTCACAAAATCCTCCTAGCTAAAAATCACTCCCAACCAAAGAAATTTGCTCCACCAAATATTCACAATGAGCCAGCATGCGCATCAACAAGTCCTCTTTGGAACCTAAAATTGCATCACATAAGTGTACAAGATAAAACAAGACAAACTTCCACTATCTTCTCCACATCTAGCACTCCAAGCAGTCTCAGGGTTTCCAATGCCACAAACCCTAGTATTATTCTTCTCTCAAAATAATAATAATAACAATAATAATAATAATAATAAGTGATCTATTTTCTCCTTGTGGGTTTCTCCCAAATCCTAGTTCTCATTTACTTCTTATGGAAATCATTTACCCCAAATCCTTCCTTGCATCAACATTAGAGCCCGTGCACACTTGCTAAGAGTGGAAAGTACAATAAGGAAGAGATACATATCAAATAAACAAGTTTTCTCAAGTTCCCAAATCTAAGGCATGATAATGTGAATGATCAATATGATGAGTATGATAATAAATAATCTCTCCTCCCATTATATAAAATAGGCAAGGGAGGCCAACAATAGTAAAGTGGAAAAGGTCCATATACAACTGTCTCAATCCATATAACTAATAAATATATAGGTTGACATGTGAAGTGATCCAACTCTAAGGTGACACATTTCAAGCACCAATGTAAGTACATCCATCAATAAAGGGTCCCAAGGTGAGTGCTCCATAGGACAAGGTCCAATTCTCTCCTCCAAAGATCCTCAATGATTAAAGGATACCTCCTAAGCTATGCACTCCTCCGAGTCCACCACACCTATAGAAACACTCCTTAACCAAATAATCATCAAGTCAAGCACAAGACTCCATGTAAGCAACGAAGTAATCCCATGATACCTATGAATCAATGTCCTCCTCCTAAATCTACCTATGATCCGCCAAATAGGTTCTCCTCCCACATAGGCAACCAAGGCCTCCATGTGCATCTCATGAAGAATGTTACCATACCACATAGGATTCCAACCTCCTCAGGAAGTGCATTACATAAGCATCAATTCAAGGTCTAGCAATCCATGAGTAAGCTATCTCCAATGTGTATCTTCACTAAGATACAACCAAGGCATCACACCATGAACTCCACACCATGAACTCCACTGTAGGAATTATTGTCATTGATGTCAAAGGATTATTGTTGTTATTAGTGTTATATTACAACATTACAATACACACAACATTTCCAAGATTGATTTATATAAATAAGTTTACAAGTATATTAAAAAAGGGGTGCACGTGAATAAGTAAAAAATGAAACAGGGGTTTCAAATCCACGGGTTTGGGTATTTTCCCATGGTATTTGGAAAAGTAAAGTAAAAAGGGGGAATTAATTATTCAATAGATGTACATGTTCCTTCATTAAGGGTTATTAAAAAGTATAAAAAGAGAAAGTATCGAGAGAAAGTGCGTGGGTGAAAATGTATGAGAAAATATTGAATATCATTTCAAAAGTGAAGAGTAGCGAAATTAGTTTCAGGTCAACTTGGCATTTTTTCGATAACTTATTTTCTGGGACATTCCAGACCTTGGAAATTTTCAGAGATGGGGGAGATATCTCCAGTTACACATGGTAAACATTTAAAATGTTGGTTCTATATACTTTCAGAGATATTCCTTGTGGAAGTTAGGGTTCCTAAATGCTCCTAAAATCAATTTCAAACAGGTCATCTTGGCACTTTCACTATAACTTATTTTCTAGGACGTTTCAGACCTTGAAATTTTGCATAGATGGAGGAGATATATTTTTGTACATGTGGTTAAAATTTTAGATTTTCAGATGTTGTTTCCCTATACTTTCAGATATCTTCCCTTTGGAAGTTAGGGTTCCTTAATGCTCCTGAAATCATTTTCAAACAGGTCAGTTTGACACTTTTGCTATAACTTATTTTCTAGGAATTTCCAGACCTTGAAATTTTGCAAAGATGGAGGAGAGATATATCTGTACATGTGGTCAAAATTTCAGATGTTGGTTCTCTATACTTTCATAGATAATTCCTGTGGAATTTAGGGTTCCTGAATTCTCCTGAAATTTGTTTCAAACATGTTAGTTTGGAATTTTAACTATAACTTCTTTTATGAGACTCTTCAGACTATGAAAATTTCAAAGAACAGAGGAGACATACAAAAGTACTTCAGGTAAAAATTTTAGATGTTGGTTCACTTTACTTTCTGAGATATTCTCTTTGGAAGTTAGGGTTCCTGAATTCTCTTGAAATCAGTTTCAAATAGGTCAATTTGGTATTTTCACTATAAATTGTTTTTTGGGACTCTTCAGACTGTGAAAATTTTAGAGAACAGATGATACATAAAGAATTAGCTCATGTAAAACTTTCAGGTGTTGGTTCATTGTACTTTCTGAGATATTCTTTGTGGAAATTAGGGTTCTTGAATGCTCCTAAAATCAGTTTCAGAGAGGTCAGTTTGGCATTTTCACGATAACTTCTTTCTGGAACTCTTCAGATTGTGAAAAATTTAGAGAATAGGGGAGACATACAGAAGTAACTTAGGTAACAATTTTAGAATCAGATTTTCAAAATTGGATATGTCACATGCTGTACAAGTTCGTTCTTGGGAAGCGGCCCAAAACATAAAGCCTTGGGAAAGTTTCCATTTGGAAATTCACATTTTGGTCAGAATTGGTAAAGCCGGAAGTAGTGAGAAAACATAATGAAGGAAGAATCAGTGAGTAGACATGGTGAAGGAAGAATTAGAGAGCATACTTGGTGAAGGAATAAGTAGCAAACAAACTTGGTGAATATTGTTGCAACTCACACAAAGAGATTGGTGTTTCTTGCTAAGTTGGAGCTTAGCAGTGGGGATTGGTGTCTCTAGTAGATTGGTGTCTATGAAGATTAGTAAGAGTAGGTTGGTGTCACTCAAACAAAGAGATTGGTGTCTCTTTATAAGTTGGTTCTTAGCGGTGGGGATTGATTTCTCTAGTAGATTGGTGCATATGAATATTTGTAAGTGTAGGTTGGTATCTACTTGGATTTGTACCAATGGGGATTGGTGTCTCCAATAGGTTGGTACCTACAAAGAATTATAAAGATAATTTTTTTGGTTTTCACTCAAAAGGGTTTCCACATAAATATCGTGTTCTATGTTCTGCAGTTAATATATCTCATATGAGATTGTTTTCTTATGGTTGATGAATTTTTGAAAAAGTAAAAAATTATCTTATATTGATTCACCCCCCCTCTCAATATAATTGTGTGCTCAACATCCACATCACATGAATCACCCCAAATCATGGTACAAACACTTTTAGAATAACTCCAAAATATAATAGGATGGGCATACCATCTATGAGAGATTCCCTTACACCCATATGACATATTCATTACACTTATGATGTATGGCATATTCTATTTTTGGTTGGTGTAAGGTTGTGATAGATTTTATGATAGTTATGACAAATTCTATGACATTTATGCCATATTCCTCTTACACATTATGATATATTAATGATGGGAGTTACATATCTAAGTTGGGAGAATATTTCGAGGAGGCATTCCTTGTCACATGAGGTATATGATTTCTTTCATGAAATATATTATTAGCCATTACTTTTGTAATTTCTTTTCCCTCTCATGTCAAGTTCAACTTAGTAATGGAGGTTGCACTATTTAAGGTTATATATAGTGAGTTTGAGTAGAGTAAATCTATCAAGAGAGTGTCTAAGTCTCATGAGAAGCCATTGTACTCCCTTGAGGGTAGTATTGTAACTATTCTATTGTGTGAATAGGAAGACAATGATTGTTTTTCCAAACTTACATTTGTTTTCCACTATATTGTACTATTTATTTATTAGATTTATTTTCCATCTATTTGTAGGGTTGATATCATTTTTTGATGCATGGTGTCTACACTCTTGAGTTAGTCATTCAATAGTTGTGTTTATGCAAATTTGAATTTTTTATTGTTGTTTCTAGTCATTCTATTTTAGTTGTAGGTTAAATCTATGAGTGCATTATTGTAACATATCATGGATATGTAAAATTGCAACATGGTATTAAGGACGTGAATTTGAGATTCTATATATACAAGTATGGAATGTATTACTACGTCTTGTGAGAGGTACTTGTCGGTAGATCTTAATGGGTGTGATGCCTAGAAGACTCTATAGATTGGAGTGATCTACGCCTGTGAGAGGCACTAGGAACCATGAGAGGTTGTGGGTGAGATGCTCATGTAGCTCTAGAGATTGGAGTGATATATTCCTGTGAGAGGCCCTAGGACCTGCGAGAGGTTGTGGGTGAGATTCTCATGTAGCTCCAGTTCTTAGAGTGGGTCTGTTTCCTAAGATAGGTACACTGAACCTATGATAGGTTGAATTTATTGGTTTATTTTTTTGTTGAAGTGTGTTCTAGTTTTGCAAAATGATTACTCTTGATGTTAGAGACTCTGACCATATACTAGATGGTGCTTCCAACTTTTTATCTTGAAAGTTCCAACTAAAAAAATTATTGGAGGATATGGATCTCTTGGAGAATGTAGAAGGGACTATTGTTTCTTTGACTAGTATGCCTTTATTGGATACACATATTAAGAGTTTTTCCAATGTGAAGAGAATCCTCATGATTCAGTGAAGGACCATTTGATCCCTCACATCATAAGGAATTCAATTGATGATATGTATGCCACATTGATCACTCTATGTCAGAGTGGGAATATGTTCTAGAAATTACTTCTAAAGAATCAAATCACTCATACACAAGAGTGACATAGACATAGTATTTGCTTACATGATGAAGCTTGAGAATGAGGAGATATGTCTATCATAATGAATGATTCTAAAGGCCATGGTGATACTTTATGCAGAGTTTTTGTAGATGTGAAAACATACCCACCTTTGAGTAGCTTTGGGATGCTTTCATCCAAGAGGAGACATGGAGAGAAACAATTGAAACAATTAATAATAATATCCTGAGACAAGCCTTCATGGTAAGGTGAGGAAAAGGGGAAAGAAGGGTCATAAGGAAAATTCATATTCATATAAGAATGGAAGAAAGAATTAAGTCACGTGAAATCTTTCATGTGCCACAAGATGGGCCACTATTGATATAAGTGTCATGAGAAGAAAAAGGAAAACATTAAGCAACATAGGTAGTTTGTAAGGAGTGCATAAGATTCCTAAGTGGATGAGTTAGAATTCAAACATGATACCACCTTCTCCATGATATTGTGCCTTTCCACTAACACCATATCTAGTATAGGGTGGTATATGGATAGTGGAGCATCCATATACATGACATTCAACAATAATTATTTCTACAATCTTCAAGAGAAAGAAGCCAAAATACAACTATAGTTGGGAAATTATGGAACATTTCTAATTATCAAAATGGGATTCATTTCTTCCCACATGGAATTGGGTGATGTTATTGAGTTGAATGATGTTTTAAACACTCTTGGTTTAACTATGAATCTTCTTTCATTTTTAACCATGACAAGTATTAAGAATGTGACTAAGTTTGATGATACACATGTCATCATAATAGATCATAGCTATAAGGATGGTTGAGCCTTGGCCAAAGGTCTATGAGAAGGAGGCTTGTATAATTTTTTTGTGGATCCCATGAAACATGGTGCTTTATTTCATGATTGATTACAAGTTGGGAGGTCTTTGGCATGACACATTTGGCCATTACCTGCACTATGGACCACTGCCACTCTTGAAGGACATAGTGTAAGGATTTCCATACGTTAATATTTAGAAGCCAAGAGTGCACACTTGATAATAATGTAAATACTACTTTTCCAAGAGAGTACAACTCAAGAGAGATTCTTGATCTGATTCATTTAGGTGTATGTGGACCTATGTCATAAATTATTTGATAGCTGACTGTCATTTATTATGTTTTATTTATTGATAATTCCTACAAAAATCCCTAGATTTACTTTACAAATACCAAGAATGAAGTCTTCAGTAACCTTCAAGAGTTTAAATCTCTTGTGGAGAATTACATATGCAAAACGGTCAAAGTGCCAACGTATGACAATAGAGGAGAGTGCGCCTCCAAGGACTAATTAATTTTGTAGGGAAGTAGAAATAAAGATCTCATTGATAGTGCCTTACAAGCCATAATAGAAAATGGTTATAGAGGGGAATAATTAGTCCATTATAGAGACAACTAATTCTATGATCCATGAATTGGATTTTCCCATTTGTCTTTGGGTAGGGGTGTGCAATATAAATATGTAGATTTTGAATCAATGTCATCAAAGGGAATTAAAGGACAAGACACGTGAAGAATCCTTTAATGGTGAGAAACCATATGTATCACCCTTCTGTGTATTTGGTTGTCTTGTTTACATTCATGTGTCCGACGAGAAGATAATTAACTCAGAACCCTCAAGTATCAAGGGTTTATTTGTTAGGTACACTAAAATATTGAAGACTTGCTAGATTTACATTCCAATAGAGTGGATAATAGTGGTAAGTATGGGTGTGAATTTTGATGAAGATGGATGTTCCTCAAGTTTTAAGGAGCCTTCCACAGAGATTGTGGGAGGTAAGAAGGTGGTTGATCCAAAGTATGATCCAAAGGATAAATACGACTTAGTGTTAGATAAATAGGATCCTATTTCAGAGGGAGAGGGATTGTTACCCTCAATTTCAATGAGAAGTCGAGATGGCTTGCCCAAACATTGAAGGAATTCGAGAAAGTGGGAGCACCTAGGTATACTTTTTAGGTGATTCGCCTACTTAGAAGATATCCTTCTTATGTTGCACTGATGTCTTCTATCATCGATGCAAATCCTTCAAACTTTGAGGAGGATAATGTAGAGAAAGCATGGAATAATGCCATGGTTGAGGAGTATAAATCCATCTTAAAGAATTTTGTATGGGAGATTGTTCTAAGACTAGTGAGAAATATATGATAAAATCTAGGCGGTTTTACAAGATACAACATGCAACATATCAGAGCATAGAGAACTACAAAACCAAATTCATGGCTAGATGATTCTCTCATAAAGAGCAAGTTCACTATTAGAAGACTTTTTCTCTAGTTGGAAGATATACTTTTATTGAGTCATCATGTCTATTGCATTAATTTCTGGTTGGCCTTTATAACAAACATATGTAAATCATACTTTTCTAAATGGTCTGATTGATTCATAGAAAGCATAAATTGAGAGGTTTTGAGGTACATGGGTGAGATACACATGTGTGAAGGTTTAAGAAGGCCCTTTATGGTATAAAATAGGCACCACATACACAATATTCAAATATTGACAAGTACTTACCGAAATTGGGATTCACCAAGACTACAATAGATTCTAAATCTTTATTATTTATATGATAAATATTATTTGCTTGTTTTGGTCTTGTATGTAGAGGATTTTATTCTTATAGTTAGTTTTGAGAATCTCATTGCATGGTGCCAGAAGAACTTTGCAAGTGGATATGACACAAAGGAAATTGGCCTTATGCATTACTTTTTGGGTCTATAGGTTTGGAAATCTGAAAATGAAGCCTTCCTTGGGCAAGGGATGTACACAATAGATATTTTGAAGAGATTTCAGATGCTATATTATGTAATCTAACTACATAGGTAAATAAGGAGGATAATTAATATAATGTGAGGTACCTAGGGAAGTAACTAAGGAAGATAATTAATTTAATGTGTCCATACTCATGGAATAAGGTCCATTAAGTTGGTGGTCTATGAACACATTAATTGATGTAATGGGCCAAAACCCCTTGCAAAGGGAAGTTCAAGATTCCAAGAGAGAAGCTCGACTTTGTGGAGAACACCTTCCTCACTAAGAGGGAGTGTTATATTTTTTGGGTGATTCAAGTTTTTCTCCTGGGAAGAGGGTGTATGAGTGTTGAAGGAGATTCCTTGCAGGATGGGTGTGCCACATGGGAGAGATTACCTTACACCCCTATGACAAATTCCTCATACTTATGACACTTGGAATCTTCTATTTTTGGTTAGTGTAATGTTATGACATATTCTATCATAGTTATGATATATTCCTCTTACAAATTATGACGATATTTACATATGCTAAGTAGGGCACACCCATTGAGGAGATATTCCTTGTTACATGTGCTGGATGAATCCTTTCATAAAGGATATTATTAGCCATTACTTTTGACCTCTCTTCCCTCTCTTGTCAATTTGGACTTGGTAAGGGAGGGTGCACTAGTTATGCTTATATATAGTGATTTTGAGTAGAGTGATTACCAAGGGAGTGCCTAAGGATTGTGAGAAGCCATTGAAGTACCTTGAGGACAATATTGTAACCTTTTTATTTTGTGAAAGAAACAATAGTGATTGGTGTTCCAAATTGCTATTTGTTTTTCATTGTATTCATGTTGCTGATTTAATAGATCTAGTATTTATTTGTTTGCATTGTTGATATAATATTATGATATATGGTTTCTACACTCTTGATTTTTCCATTTTGTAGTTTTGTTTACGAAGATCATAAATTTTGATTGGTGTTTCTAGTTTTTTTGTTTTAATTTTAGGTTGATTCTATGAGTGCATATTTGTGTACCATGGACATGTAAAATTATGATAGAAATTTGGTCATTGGAAAGGTACATGGTCCCAATCAAAATTGATCACCCATCTAGATGGGTGTGCCAACCCTCTAGGTTGTGATTGTTACTAACATCGATAGATGAGTTGTCACTAGGGTTGCATGTTGAATCATGGTTGAATTTTTTGTTGAGTTGGCATCATGTGGATTGACTATAGGGATTGGATTAATGGTGAGATGAATATTAATTAATGGCCATGCAGATGGGTTTTGTGTGACTAGGATCAGGGATTGATCATGTAATAGGGCAGTGTAATGAGCCCCAATATTCTAGGGTGAAGTTTTCCTTGAATGTTGCAAGATACATAGTCGTGTGATTTTGTCACATCAAAGGTTGAAAGAGGCTTAGAATAGTCCAAATGAATAGTGATGCACAAATTAGTAAGTGCGATCCATCTCTTGACTCTAGCAAGGAACCTTCCACCAAGGTGTATGAGTGACACAAAATGCATTTTTGGCTAATTGAAATGTCGTGATGAAATGAAACAAGTTGATAGTAGAAGAGTAAAGGTAAATCCACTACTCTTAAATTCACAATGAATTCATAATAGGAGCCATGGAATAAAACACTACCACATAGCATTATTGCATCACATGCACACTTATTAGAAAACAAATTATTTGGGTCGTGTGCCATCTCAAAGACAAAACAATAAGGGACAAATACTAAAGTATTTACTAATGTGACATGATTAAATTTTTTTCCATCGGTATTGTTATATCCATTTTCTAGCCATGCCAACCATTTCCACATAATAATAATTGTAAGCCCTTCTCTCAAAGAATTACATTTTTCACAACATGTTATAATTCTTTATAATGCCATTTGTTAAGTTGGTTGGTCGCTATTCTCCATCAAGGTTCAAATTCCTATGGAGATGTTTTCTCTCTCATGGATTGGTACCCCCACCGAAGGAGGTCGCTTGTATAAGAGATATGTGTAGGTTTTAAGAAAATTTAGCAAAATAGATTCCTAGTCATGGTAGATTATCCAAAGAATTTCTTTCACATGTCTATTTAATTGTAATGACCTATTGACAAATCCTAAAACCAAACGTTAAGCAACAGGGGTAGTATCCAAAAAAAAAAAGACCCAATCAAACTTGTCTTATTTGAGATGGTAAAACCCTCCAAATTGTAAGGCATGAAACCTTGATTGATGGGATTTAACTGGTTAAAGATATTTTTATAAATGTTTTCTTTATTTTGTTAAATAACCTAGATAATTATTTAAAATCACCAAAATTAAAAGAAATTTACAGAAATCAAGATAACTTGCTAATCTGTATAAAAAAAATATGGTTGTCCTAAAACATTGAAACAATTCCATTTATAGTTATAACACAGAGAAAAAAATAAAAGAGAATTTAACTAAGCTCTTCTTTTCTAAAAGTTAAAATAAAAATTAAGTTAACTAAGTTAAATATTTTTTTTAATAAATGTTTTCTTTATTTTGTTAAATAATCTAGATAATCATTTAAACTCACCAAAATTAATTTTTTTTACAGAAATCAAGATAACTTGCAAATATGTATTTAAAAAAATAAAAAATTATGGTTGTCCTAAAACATAGAAACAATTCTGTTTCAACTTACAACACATAGAAAAAAAATAAAAGAGAATTTAACTAACCTCTTTTTTTCTAAAAGTGAAAATAAAAATAAAGATACGCTAAAAAACGAAAGTAATTGCAAGACATCTACTTCATGACAAAAAAAATCTGAATTATGAAAATCTCTTACAACCATTCCAAATTGACATTATGAATAAAAAAATAAGAAATTATCAACTATGAAAATCTTTAATCAACATAAATGGTCTCTTGATTGGCCTCTTTCCTTCAATAAAAGAGAAGTATTTTACATTTTGTCTTCAGAGCTAAAAAGCCAATAATCCTTTTCTCTAACTTTCATACCCCTTAAATTACCTTTAAAAAATAGTTAAACTGACTTACCTAATTCTTAACCCTAATCTATTCAAGGTCTTGTTCTTGGTCACTTGAGACCTTTTCTTTATATTCTACTCATTTCTCAAAAATACTTTGACAAATATCAATATGAGGAAATACATGTTGTTTTAGTGCCCTCCAAAGTAACATATCACTTTCTAATATTTTAGTGTGTTTCTTAATATTAGGAAAACACATTTCCAAGCAATCCACATAATCAATAAAAGTATTACTCCACATAATCAATAAAAATATTACTGCTTTTCTTAACGGAATTTTTTAGATTCAATTTGTTTTTCTAGTTTTTTTTGTTTTTCATCTTCAATTCAACCACATCATTTTCTTCCAACTATACCTTGTCCATTGTTTCTTATGTTAATTCTAACCCAAATGCCACCAAATTATCTAATGAAGCACTCTGTAAATTCATAACATGTTATTCAATTATACAGGTTGCATTTCCTCCTATTTTTGATTTCCTCTTTTTATGTATCTTCTTGATAATCCTTTGCTTCCTTTTGTTGTATGTTAAGATCTCAAGGTTTGCAACTTCATGTGATAAAATAATATCTGTACTAGTTTCATGAGGCATTAATATTCCAATAATATCTGTACTAGTGTAATTACTTCTTAATTTTCTAAATGTTTTCCTTTCCACTTGCTGAAACTACTTTGTCAAGTGTTGATTCATCAATGTTGTTGTCTGCAGGGTCCTCTTCCTTTTGGTCAATTTGATCTTGTTGTATTGAACTTGTTTGGAATTCATTATTTTTTGTTTCTTGTTTATGATTCTCCATCTCATTCTTCTTTTGGTCTGATTTCTATTGTTCTTGTTTACAATTTTAACTTTCCTCTTCTTTCTGTAAATTCATTTCTATTTCTAATTTTTCTTTTTCTGCTACAAGCTTTTGTTGTTCTTGTTATTGATATTTTTTGTTTTGTTTGTATATTCTAGTTTTTTTCTCAAGTTTGGATTTCTTTTCTTCTAGATAAATGTTTAAATATAATAGCTTCCTTATCTTTCAGTCTCTCTTCAACCTCATTTATTGAATTATTGTCTTGGTACATCAACTCAACATCCCATCTCTAATGGAGATAGGGCCAAGACCAAGAGATGTAAGTACAATGTATTGCTATCAGACCCTGAGGATCATGATTTTTTAACTTTCCATGTGAAAACATGAATTCATGGAAATTTTAGGGGCTAAATTTCGTCCATGGGACAATTTTCCATCTTTTTTCCCAAAAAATGATTTGTCAATTTCATTTTTTTTCTAAAAATAATTCGCCTAAATTTTATATAATAAAATTATTTTATCTTAAAAAATGCCAAAATTTTAAAGAAACCATATCAAATCCTTAGAAATTTGGATGTTTTTAAAAACTTATCACCAAACATTTTATAGTTTGCATATTAAGGACTAGTAAGATACACCAAGGTTTTTACATTTTAAGATAAATTTCCATCCTTAAAATTATCCTTGCCTGAATTCAAGCATCAAGTTTGATTCTTTCTTAGTATGGTTGGAATTAAAAAAAAAAATGACCAATATAGAAGTTGTAAAGGATAAACATTTTTTTCTTCACAACCTTGACAAGCACATAATTAAATCCCTTTAAAATGGTTTGGTAAGCAATTTCAGATAAAATCAACTTATTTCAAACATGCATAGCCAAAATATGAGGAGAGGCCATAGCTCCAGTATTCCTTAAATAAGTACAATTATCTTGTAGGTACCAATTTCCAATGCATTCGAGAATGTCTTTCGCTTCTTCGGTAATTCTAGGGCACTCTCTCTGAAGAATTAGTGTGAATAAGGGAGATAAAATTTAATCACAAATGAGGGCATAAAATATTTTTTAATTTGGATCCCATAATTACCTACAATACTCATGGGCATAAAATATTTTTTAATTTGGATCCCATAATTACCTACAATACTCATGAATAGGGGTCATTGAACCATTCCATTTCCATCCCATTCCCTCAACTGAGTTATGAGCACAAACATTGTTTAGCAAATATGATGCCATATGGAATGAAGAGCCTTTGTTCTATGAATGAGTTTGTACATTTTCATTAAATTTCTTTAGGGTTAATGATAGTATGGCTCCCCAAATTAAAGGCATTCCTTTGGGCACATATAGCATGAGTACCCAATCATATTTGAAATGCATACAATCTTCCCTTCCATGCAATATAAACATGAAATCCATAACATAAATGTATGTTTCTATGATATTCAACATATTGTAAATACCATCACTCTTATGGAAAATAAATTTGTCCTCAATGCATTAGTTTGACATAACATCTTTTAAATAATTTTTATCATGAAAAATGGTAACAAAATATGTACTTAGGCTCTGCGTAGGTTCAAGGAAGTTATGATTTACTTTTCCACATAAAAAATCTTGAATGAGGCAATAATTTCTCTCTTCTCATTTTTGATGAATCTTTCCTCTATATCAATGTGTTCAATTAGATAACTAATTACTTTAGAGCAAGGAAGGACATGTTCCCTAGAAACTATATAATGTAAACCTGACTTCCTGGTATTTTGATTAACTAGATCATCAAAATTCCTTCTCCTAGGGTTGCTTAATGACACTATATCTAGACAATGGCGCTATATATGGTGTTGGACCTTGACCAAGTTTTGAAGTTACTTGGTCATATTTGACCAATTTTGGGACTTCGATGGCTTGTCAAAGATGGAGCGCCAGACGAAGCAGAGATTAAGGGATCTTGGCCCACTTTGGGTCCTTTTTGGGTTTTTGGGAATATGTAATGGGAAAGGGATGTCGGCCCATGGGTTTACCCACGCTTAGACCGAATTTTGTAATGTATAAATAGATATCTACGCGATGTAAGTAGAGAAGAAGATTAGCCAGGGGCTAAGTGATAGAATTGATCTATGTGATTGACTTGCAGAGCTGAGTGCAAGTGTTGTAAGTGATGAGTGAACAGATTGTAAGGAGGTTATGTGCTAGATCTACTCAAGGAAGGAGGATATGGAGAGGTGCGCGCAGATCTCCTATCCTATGCAGAGTAGGATTTTGATAGCTTTGTGTTGTAACCGGATTGACTGAAGCTAATAAAGAAGAAGAGTTGGTGGATGTAGCCCCATTGTGGGGGTGAACCACGTAAATATGTGTGTTATGCTCTGTGTTTTGACTTAATGTGTTTATCTCTGCTTTGGCTAAGTGATTTGATATATTTAGGTAGGTATACTTATGCTTTGTGCTTCAATAGATGTATATGAATAGTAGATCTGATATGTATGAATATGCTTAGTGTTGATCTACTATATCTAACCTGTTTTACTGTTGCTAAGTGCTAAATTACCTTATATTAAGTGAATACTGCGATGATCTGTGCTATCTACGAAGTATACTAAGGATTGAATATTGATGCTAAGTGTTATGTAAGAAATATAATCACAGATCTGTGTCCTAGCTAAGGTTGTAGACACCTGAGTCTTGCAACCACCCCTGCCTATACCTCGGGTGAGACTTCATCTGCTTCGCAGGTGTTTCCGAAAGGGTTGATAGTTAGGGTTTTGTTGGTGCATTGTTGTAGCATTGAACCATGGGTCTACCCCTATGCCAACAAATGGTTCCATTGTCAGGACTGAAACTGTGATTGCTGGGAACTGAGGAAGAAGAAGCTTTGTGCAAAGATTCATCCTGAAATTGTGGAATCCCTGTGCGCGGATCTGTGCCCTAGTGCGCAATAATCCACTTGATCTGAAAATCTCTGTGCTAAAGAAGGAAGGACATATATGAATAAAAAGAAGCAAGATCTGAACGCTTTGTGCTCTAAGAAAGGTAAAAGTGGAAGTCTCTGAAGAAAAGAGGTAAGATTTGTAAGCTCAGTGTTTTGATAAAGGTAAGAATAGTTAAAAGTTTTTAGATCTGAAATCTTTGTGCTATGTAGAAGTTAGATAAGTGAAAATTTTTGTTTCTAAAGCATGAATCTAGGTATGTTTGATAGATTATGTCCAAGATTGAAAACTAGGGCATTAATAGATGAAATAAAGCTTGATATGAATAGATCTGATAAGTACAATGATATATATGTTATACCTATGCATAGAAAGAATGTTTGGACTAACAAATGGATGCAGGACCCTAGAAAGATTTTTTTGCAGGCTAGTTACCATGATCCTAGTGCGCAGTACAAAAAAGGTTGGGGATCATTTAAAAGGAAGAGATGATTAAACCTATGTTACAGTTGTAGAAGACCGGGACATCTTGCTAAGGAATGCCCTGGTGGAAGATCTAGTTGTCTTTGTTGCAAAGCTTTGGACCATGAAGTATTGGATTTCCCTAGAATGATTGGTAATCTTGAAAGAATGGATCTGAATGAAGAAAACCCTAAGGCAGCTCCAGAAATAGCCGAATTCCAGAAAGAATCTGAGAAGGTATTACTACAGATGAAAGACACCTTGAACGACCACCGACATTTTAGGTTATCAAAGATCTTTAAAGAAAAAGAATGCATCGAAGTAAGAATAGGGGACTTTGACATTGACTGTGTTCTTGATGAAGAAACACCAGTGAACATTATGCCAGAGAAAACTTGGGAAGCTATAGGAAGGTCTGCTATGATACCTTCATTAAGAGGAATAGGGATACTCAGAGGAAAATTGGTGAACCTATGTGGAAGGCTCACTCAGATATCTATGAATGCTAATGGGACTTCGACATAGGAAGATTTTGAAATTATCAAGTTTATTGAGGACAACGCCTCGTTTACTATGTTACTTGGAAAACCTTGGATTGAGAGAGATCAAGCCAGAAAGAAGGAAGAAGAAAAGGTTTTAGAACAGTAGAGACAATATTTAACATATTTCATGACCAGAAGGATCGTGCAGTTGATTGAAGAACAGGAGAACAAATCAAAGCTATTTTCCACCCGGATCCCAGATGTCAAAGTTGCAAGAGCACTAGAGGACTCACAGAAGATTGCAGTATCTGTCTCAAATATAGAAGAAGTATTACCCCTGAGTATTAGGAGGGAATCTCAGCAACACGAAGTGACTATGTCCAAGGAAAATAAGAATCAAAATGGGAAGAGAATCACTGAGATGAATCTCACTAGAAAGAAGGCTAGGAAGCTAAGTAAAAAGAGAGCTAAGATCGACAGGCTACAAAATATTCCAGAAGGAACCTCGCAGAATGGAAAACTTGCAGAAATTGAACTTTGCCAAGATATCAAACCAGTGACATAGGCCACTTCACCGAGGTGAAGTAATATATTCATTGGAAGCTGATATAACCGTTCAACTGCCGCTCCGAACGGGTCAAAAAGCATTGATGGTTCGCCACTAGACCGCAAGATCATGTCATAATGGAAAAAACATGAGTTAATAACGACTCATACCCATTGCAAGCAGACCGTTGCTAAGTTTCTTACTTAGTCCATCGCGCCATGCACCGAGAATACTTTTTGCTAACTAAGAATTTGAGCCCACAGCCTGAAATTATTTTGCACTGTGAACATCACCTTGTTCCTGTACCCTCCATTGCAATCTCTGAATTTAGCTCACACCCGATCTAAATGACCCTGATCTTGTATGTCAGACAAGCCCAGTGCCACAGAGAAAGTAATCGAAGAATTTTTGATTGACTTAATGACTGAGAGAGTCATGTCGGAAAGAAGGATGTCTGCAGGTGTGCAAGCATCATCAAAAGAAGGAGTCCAAGCTTCTCCCTCAACTGCTCATGGAGCAGGAACTTCCAGAACCACGACAGAGACAAGAACAAAGCACATAGACGACATTGTGAATTCCAATATTATTCCATGCATTCTGTCGGCTTACCTACCACCTCTTAGTGGTGCCATCAACCGTGATAGTGTCCCTCAAGACTTCGAGTATACTTCGATTACTGCGTACCTTCCGAAACGGGTGCACGCATTTCATGTCGACCAAGATAATCTCACAGCATTGAAGTTTAGCGACTTCAACCTTGGCGATTGAAAGGATTATAGCATGCTTTCCCCACACAAGTATCTAACTAGGACTAAAGGCAAGAATTCCAAGATCATCCCACAGTCATGGACCCAGAACCACATGCAGTCCACGCTGCTCAACGTGATGAAGATTCCGCACTTCGGACAACATCAAGAGGTGAATGCATGTGTAAAGTTACTACTATCGTGCTATCATGGCAGATACCTATGGCTGAACCGAAGAATCACTATAGATCTGACCTTGATCAATCAGATCATAGGGCTTAGTATGAAAGGCCCTGACCCACATGAGTTCTACCCTAGAAATACCTCAGACCAAGCATTAGCGCAAAGAATTAAAGAAACTTATGGTGATGTTGAGAAGGGAACGCGAGGATACAAGGTAGCCTCTATACAGAGTGGCGTAGTGCGCCTTTCCTGTTAGTTGATCACAGGCAAGCTAGTTTGCAAGAATAGACCAACTCAAGTAACTAGATTCGTGGTCGAACTCGTAGGGAAGTGCGCAGAGGGACTACAGATGAACTGGGCACAATGCCTTGTCAATCAGCTAGATCTTGATTACAGAGAAGTGCAAGACCAAGGGTATGAGTTCCACTTTAACTGGCTTCTCATACTGATCACTTTCATTGCCTAGGAGCTACAAGAAGGTGCCACTTTCCAAGATATTGAACCCTTCGAACCACTGGCTGCGAAGTTCTGTATGCTATGGTATTCCAGCAACATGAACAAGCAGTGGCAGTCCAATACCATCTTGCACGCCTATTACAACCAGTTGAATATCGCAATCCAGTCTACACCTTGCATCACCCTTAACACACTTCACAGGTTTAGACCCTTAATGAAATTCAGCGTGGACCGCCACTTCACCTATATTACAGCGCACACTGATGAGCATAAACATCAGCTCCAGTCATATTACAAGTTGACAGAAGATGACTTGGAGGAGATTACCAAGGAATGGTCGGCGAACCTCCTTGTTCCAGCGGACCCCACAAAGATGTCTGATGTGGATAGTCCTGAAACTATGTCGGACACACCTGGACCAAGAAAGATGAAGAAATATGATGAAGTACATGATGTCCATAGCACATCGGCGAAGACCGGTTCAATCTCACCTGAGCAGGGAGATGATGGTGGAGATCTAGGTGGCACAAAAGTCAAGCAAAACAAAGGCGAAGTTACTCCACCTAGAGAGGAGGAGGATCCATCCAAGAAAAGGAAGGTTACCCCACCAAAGCCTTCATCTTGGAAGAAAGATAAAGCCACCGGGACTACGTTTAATACTACCCTCACCCCAAACGACTTCGACTTCTTAGTCACTGCGCTGAATGATGCTTCACTAGAGATCGCAAAAAAGCAAGAAGTGAAGCAAGAGGAGGTATTCAGCCGAATCAAGGGTGAACTTCAAGAGGTGCAACATACACTACAAACCAGCCGCGCAGTTTCTATTGGGCCCTCGACAAGTGGAACAGAAGAACCAGGAGACGAGCCAACCTAATTACACCAGATCGCTGATAAAGTTGAAGCTCGCCTTCGACGAGCTCAGGAAGATACAACACAAGCCACCCAAGCTTTGGCATAGGCACAAGAAGATCTGCTAGAACAACGTAGTAATGCAGAACGAGAAAAACTAGATCTTCAAGAAAAGTGGGAGGAAGAGAAAGAAGCGCTACATCAAGACAAGGAACAATTGCTCACAGAGAAACTCAAAGTACAGGAATGGGTTCACATAGCACTTCGCTCTGTGACAGTCATTGAAGTCCAGACAGAAGAATGAATCCCATAGGAGGTGGCACAATTGGAAGGAGTGATCCAGCAACTTCAACAGTGCATCGCAGACCTGGAACTTCGCATTGTGCCTGAGAACCCTCAAGAAATAAGATATCTAAGAGAGGAAACTTCCCACAGTGCAGTTGACCGACTAAAATCCTTTTCTTTGGAATACAAGCAGCTGAGCTCTAGAAGCGCTCAGAGGTATGAAAATCTCATGGAAAATCCAAATTTACAGGATTTAGAGTTGCATCTCCAACATGCAAAGCAATAGGCATACACGTTACAAGCGCAACTGAAGGCCTTGTCACTAGTCAAGAGAATGAAGAGGTTTCCAGAGAAATGCACGGCCCAACAACATGTACACACGCTTTAGAGTAAAGTAATGGAAGTCTCTCAACGAATTCAGCCAGTGCAAGAAAAGGCATGCCAACTGTTCACCGAAGTTGAAAACCAAGGAGTAGAACTTGAACAGGTTGTGCATACAACAGAACAACGCCTAGAGGGACCAGTCAGTGATGCACTCATTCATGAGTTCACTGAACAAGAGGTCGTTGCACTGCAGCAGGTCAAATCAGCTCGAACCAAGCTCGAGGCATTCAAAGCAGAATTGCTCAGACCAGAGTGACTCTGGACGAGTCACAGGTGAGTGTTGGGGGCCTGTTGACCCTTGACCAAGTTTTGAAGTTACTTGGTCATATTTGACCATTTTTGGGACTTCGACAGCCTGTTGAAGATGGAGCGTCAGACGAATAAGATATTAAGGGATTACGGCCCACTTTGGGTCCTTTTTGGGTTTTTGGGATTATGTAATGGGAAAGGGATGTCAGCCCGTGGGTTTACCCATGCTTAGGCCCACTTTTGTAATGTATAAATAGATATCTAGGCGATGTAAGTAGAGAAGAAGATTAGCCAGGGGCTAAGTGCTAGAATTGATCTATGTGATTGAATTGCAGAGCTGAGTGTAAGTGTTATAAGTGATGAGTGCACAGATTGTAAGGAGGCTCTCTGTTAGATCTACTCAAGGAAGGAGGATCTGGTGAGGTGCGCGTAGATCTCCTATCCTATGCGGAGTAGGATTTCGATAGCTCTGTGCTGTAATCGGATTGACTGGAGCTAATAAATAAGAAGAGTTGGTGGACATAGCCCCAGGGTGGGGGTGAACCACGTAAATCTGTGTGTTATGCTCTGTGTTTTGACTTAATGTGTTTATCTCTACTTTGGCTAAGTGCTTTGATATATTTAGATATTTCTACTTATGCTTTGTGCTTCAATAGATGTATATGAATAGTAGATCTGATATGTATGAAGATGCTTAGTGTTGATCTACTATATCTGACTTGTTTTACTGTTGCTAAGTGCTAAATTACCTTAGATCTAAGTGAATATTGTGATGCTCTGTGCTATATGCGAAGTATAATAAGGATTGAATATTGATGCTAAGTGTTATGTAAGAAATATAATCACAGATCTGTGTCCCAGCTAAGGTTGCAGACACCTGAGTCTTGCAACCACCCCTGCCTCTACCTCAGGTGAGACTTCATCTTCTTCGTAGGTATGACTGAAAGGGCCGATAGTTAAGGTTTTGTTGGTGCATTGTTGTAGCGTTGAACCATGGGTATGCCCCTGTGCCAACATATGGATTCAAATTTTACTTTAGGTAAGTTTTCCACTTTATAATCAAATGTTTAAAACTTTTAGTTTGAGAGAAATGATGACTTTTTTTAAACAACATGCATATTCAGATCAAATAAAAAGTTATATCAGATGAGTTTGTTGCTTTATAACTAAATCTCAAAAAGTGTTCAAATCGAATAGGTTTAAAACTTTGTTAAAAGGCATAATTAGATCAAATCATGACTTTGTAACGATCATAAAATATAATTGTATTGAATCATATATTTTCAGAAATCATACTCTTTTTAACATGGATCCTATTCATATTAATTACCATCTTTTACATTGGATATTACTTAACCTTTTTGTTAGTAAATGTTTTCAAGTGACATGAACATGAAAAGAGGTTTAAATTAAGTTAGAATTTTTTTTTAATGAAAAAGTGGAAACAATTCGGAAAAAAGATAGAATTGTGTCCAAATCTGATCATCTGATTGAAAGAAAACTTACATTCGAGTCACAAAAGTAAGAAATAATCTCAAAAAATTATTATGTTATCCAAAACAAGGAAAAATTATAAGATTGATTATTCAAAATGCATGTAAGATAAAAGTTTCAAAGAGTCTCGAAATATGAAAATATCCACAAATTTGAAAATCATTAAAAATATTAAAAGTCAAATCTATAAAAATGTAATTAGTAAGACAAGATCAAAACAAAATTTCCTTACTAAACAAAATCAAAGTGGTACCTAAAATCTCTCAAGATTTTAGGGTGTGTTAAAGCCTCAACAATTGGTGATTTACTAGGAGTGCTCCAAAATCTCTATGTTTTCCCTTGATTAATAAGTTAATATCAATTTCAACCTCAAAAGAGAGTAGGGTTTTTCTAAGTGAACAAGTATGCAAACTTCTTATAAGTATATAATATTTAAGTTTCCCTACTCACAATATTTCAAGTTGCTTAGTCAAATGTTAAGTAGAAAAAGATATTCATGAAAGATATTCCGCAACATGATGCAAGACATAACATGATTTCATCTTTCTTTTGAGATTTGATAATTTGATGCTTTGAATTAGTTCTCAATCATATGGTGTTTCTCCTCTACTCATGAGAGTCCATAGCCCCGACAAAAACACCTGGATGCCACAAACCTTGCTCCGCTGCTAGCGAGCATCCATAGCCCTTGTGGAGATTCACATTCCCTCAAAATATTTCATCATCATTCTATATTTCATATATCCCACTTATTTCATTATTTTTCACTTCATCATATTATTATTTTTCTTTTCATAGTAATGAGGATACATACTACCTTTTGGTAAACATGAGGATGGTATCTGTAAGTTAGGATGAGATAATCCAATATAGGTTACTTTGTTCATCTTTTAGATGAAGAATTCATGATTATGTTCAGCGTCATCCAAGTATAAAGATTGAGAAAAACATAAATTCTCCTAGGTTATTGATTATTAAGCCTACAATACAACTTTTCGATAACCTTAGATTTAATGATTAGAAACCTAATATACTATTCACCTAAAATTACTAAATCATCATTTTAATGTTTTATTTTTGTCTATATGAGAAAAGATGAGAAAAGATTAGAGAAATCAATTATAAACCCAAGTAAAACTCAATATGTTGAGATCTCAAAACATCCTAAAACTTAATGAAAGCTTAAGCAAAAGTGAAAATCAACATAAAAATCTCATTGAAAAATTGAAAGATTGTTTTTTATACAATTATATACAATGTAATCACCCATCAAGTGATCAAGTAAAATACATTCTGAGGATTTGACCTTTAATGGGTACTGATTCTAGATCACTTTTAAAAGTTTCTAATCTATAGGTACCCAAACCTATTTTCTCAGCAATGTGAAAAGATCATAACCAAAGATTCTAGAATTTAGAATGTTTACCCTTAGGTTGATTATTTTTACCCTATTTAAAAATGAAATCCCCCACTTCAAAATTTTTATCACTAGAATGATGTTTGTCAAACCATCATTTAATAATTTGTTGATGTGCAACATATTTTTGTTTAGCCTTTTCTCTTTGTTCTTATAGCATGATTAACGTGTTAATTTTATTTTGTATAGTAGATGAAGATTGTCCTCTAGAGACTTGTGAATGTTGTAATGATGGTAAAATAATATTTGGTGGTAATAATTCCTCCTGACCATAAACCAAATAGTATGGAGATGTTCCTAAGGCACCTTCTGGTGTTACCCTGTTATCCCATAGTGCATTGTGTAAAGTGTTATGCTAATTTCTTTGTTTTTCTACTATTGTTTTTTTAAGGATATAGATTGATTTTTTTTTATTGTAGACTTTTTTTTTTTTTTTCCAACGAGAAATTAACTCGATTTATATTAGAGATATAAATCATTTACATCACAAGTAGCCATTACAATTCGTCCCGGAGACCCAGCCGGATTTGACCTCAAGACCTCCTCCCAACACTTGGAGAAAGGTACTTGTCATTACCAACCGTGCTGTCTCACGGGACTTAACAATCCCTATTTAATTATTACGGGACTTAGATACTATGTTATTACCTTCAAGGAAACATAGTATCTAAGTCCCACAAAAAATACTATGTTTAGATACGGGACTTAATTATTACGGGACTTAGATACTATGTTTCATTGAAGGTAATAATTTGTGGCATATATATAAAAACAATCCCTTTATCCAATGTAATCTTAGATAGTTTCAATAATGAAAAATATGAGGCATTATCAAACACAATTACTATAGGAACACTGAACCTACTAATCAAATGATGTTCAATAAAATAGATGACTATTTTTTCATTTACTTGAGTTAATGGTACAACTTCAACCTGTCTGGTAAAATAATATGTTTCATTCAAGATATATTTGTGTTTCTTAGAGGAATGTGGATTAATTTCTCTTATGATATCCATACCCCACTACTCAAAGGGCCTTTGCATTGTAATCAGATGCAACATAATAGATGATTTTATTTTATTTTATTTTGCAACACTTATCTGACATGCCCTACATTTACGAACATACACATGTGAGTCTTGGAAAAGACTAGACTAATAGTAACAAACCCTTAAAATCTTACGTGTTGTAGTTTCTCTAGAAAAATGTTCTCCCGAGCTTGCATCATGAAGATATTTTAAAACTTTATATACATCATTTTATTCCAAACATATTAGTAAAATACCATCATAATTGATTTGAAAAATAACTCCATTAATTAGTTGATGATGTGAAAATTTTAATCTTAAATCTCTCTTGATTTTAGAATCTAAATGATTAGGACAAGTACCATGATGAAAAAATATATTTCAGATAAACATGCCATGAGTTAGAATCAACAAGGATAAAATGAATTTCATTAAATAATACATCAAATTCATTTTCTCACCCTACTTCATCTTTTTGAAGTAAATCATTTTGTCAATCGGTTACCAGTTTGCATAATCCTTGTCCTTTTACAATTTTGGCAAGTTTGAATTATAAATCATATTCTTGGATTGTTGTCATCCAATTTCCTCTCCTTTTTCCTAACTGTTGTTGTATGAACAAAGTTCTGATAGAGGGATAGGGCACAATAAATTTAGTATGGAATTTTAAAATATAATATATAAAGTATCTAACAATATACAACATAATCTTGTTTATTAATGGAAGGATAGTTTAAATCAGAACCTTGTAGATTTGTATTGAATTTTTTTTTTGGATATTCATCTTATTTTTCATTTTTTTTGTAAGAACAATAGCCAAAGAATAGTCAGAAACAAAAGTATACAAAAATAATTCCTTATCAAAATCAAGACGGTGTAAAACTGATGCATTTGTGATAACAGTCTTGATTTTATCGAATGTATATTTTTCAACTTGTGTCCATTTAAAAATAACATCTTTATTAATTATTTTTTGCAATGGTTTGACAGTCTCTACAAAACCCCAGGGACAAATTTTCTAATAAAATTAACCTTTCCAAAAAAATATTACATTGTTTTCTTATTATGTGGAATGTTTAATTGTAAAATAGATTTTACTCTTTCAATATCAATTGCAAAATTCCATCCTTAGAAATAATGTGACATCCTAGTAACTTACCTTTTGTAACTACAAAAATACTCTTCTTAGGATTCAAATAAATTTCGTGTTTTCTACATCTCTCAAAGTTTTGAGTTAAATGTTGAAAATGATCTTTTCTATTTTTTAGTATATAGTTACATCATCTAAATAAACTACAACATGTCGCCCAATCAAACCACATAAATATGTATCCATATATCTCTGGAAAGTGGCTCTAGTATTAATCAAACCAAAATACATTCTTTTATATGCAAATGTTTCCCCTTTGGTTATGAAAGTAGTTTTCAATCTATCTTCTTCGGATACCAGTACTTAATTATAACCTAAGAATCCATCTAATAATGATAACATTTATGATCCTGGAACTAATTCTAAGATTTGATCCATAGGAGGCACATGGTATTTATATTTCTTAGAAGCTTTATTCGGGTTCCAAAAATCAGCAAACAATCTTATTTCTCTATTTGTTTTCCTAACTAGAACTAGTTTTTCTACCTAGGTTGAATACCATACTTGAAAAATGATTTTGGCATCCAACAATTTCTTAAGTTCATTCTTTATTTGGGGTTCCACTAAGGGATGAAAAATTTGGAGTTTTTTTGAAAAGGTTTAACATCTTCTTTCATAGGAATACTATGCTAAATAATTTTAGTATCATATGTTTTTAGGTCCTCATACATCCAGAAGAAAACATCTCGATACTTTTGAAACAATATGATGTAAGATTGCTTCTCTTCATCAATGCAACATGTACCTAAATTAATGTTGTTTGGATCTTCATTGGTTCCTAAGTTGATGATTTCATGTTTCAAAGATGAACTTTGAATTTTGACATTTGGTGACTTCTTAAATCTATCTTGCAAGTCAAAAAGTTTCGTCAGTGTGACTACACTTTAGGAATAAGTCACACTTTAGGAATAGCATGTTTGTTTTGACATTATTCAATTTTTTATTTTCTACAAACAATTTTTTTTCATATTCCTCTTCATCAATTGGAGTATCCTCAAAGGTTCCTTTTTTTTT
The DNA here is from genome assembly GCA_009831015.1 of Picea engelmannii. NCBI lineage: Eukaryota > Viridiplantae > Streptophyta > Pinopsida > Pinales > Pinaceae > Picea > Picea engelmannii. Next base: position 416,570 of record ML783408.1, on the reverse strand, counting down.
TAGGAAATTCTATAATCTAATAATCATTATTAAATACTCTCCAATTAATAATGTTGTCTGGAATTGAAGGTCTGTACAGTGATTAAAAAAAAATATATACTAGCTTCAAAATCTTCTAAAGGTGATAATATATAAGCTATAGTAGCCAATGAATTTGAAACTCTATTGATAGTTCTACAAATATCAATTATGTTAAAATCTTCCAAATGATCGATTAATTTTAAAGCTTTGTGGTGATAACCTTTCAAGAGAGGGGGATTGCAATGGATGGTGTTTTTGATTTGTCGAACAATAATTTCAAAGTTTCTGATAGCCTTCATTTTTTTTACATTCATATCAATTTCTTTCCTAAGACCCTGAATTAGAACTTGTAACAAACAAAAATATATAAAATATGTAAATATAAATAACTAATAATTAATAATTAATAATTAATGATGAAGATACACGACATATGAAATGTCATGTCTCTTATGAAAGGGAACCCATGTGTGGGTATATATACAAGCCCTTTGTGATCTCATTCATTCTTATACATTATTACTTAATATAATATTATTTCATCCAAAATGAGTTATCTTATTCTATCCTACTTAATTTTGATGTTATTATAATTATCAACCAAGTTTGTTTGTCATAGTGGTATTAGAGCCTCATTTTCTGATTTCGACCATTGGATGATTTGGCTTTTGGCCAACCTCCATTTACATTTTCTCGGCTTATTAGGTCATTGACCACCATTTTCCTTTGTCCATCTTTAAAATTCAAAATTCCATTGAAGAAATATAATTCCACTGCAAGTTCGTTCAAATAAAATAAAATAAATAAATAAAAAATAAAAGTCACGAAGGAGAAATAAAGGAAAATTTGGATGCTCGTGTTGTGGAACCATTACATTTCTCTATCCGCTTTGAAAAATAAAAAAAGTATTAAATTATTGTTGTCATAAGTATTAAAACTATTGTTGGGTTATGATAGTCGATAAACAAGGAAATCGGAATATTAAGTTGGGTATCGTGAAGATCAAATTCAAACATTGTAAACTGTTGAGATAATATTGTGCCTGGGAAAATAGGGAGACAACAAAAATCTATCATTGAGTTACCAGCCACAATTTTCCAGCGACAAATTCCACAAAATAATCTATTGTATGACCATCTACAACATTCGTGTGAGTATTTGTACACTTAATTTAAGGGTAGTCCGTACATATCTGCATTGTAACAACCAATGCATCAACATGCAAATTTTGTACAGCCACCAAAAACTTTGTAAAGTCATTAAAATTCGATCTTGTTATCGCACAAGTTGTAGGTTGGGAAAATCCTGACCCAACCACAAAAGCAAGTGATATAACTATGGGACACTACACCCAATGTCACCTCGATGTAGGTTCCACACTTGGGGGGTGACTAAGGTCACTCCTGGGAGTCAATCTTGGAGACCCTAGGGGAAAAGGTAAGAGAAAGGTAAGGAATATGGAAATGCCTCTAGAGGTCAAAAAACTAAGTGGAAGAGGAGGGGCGGGAAGATGACTTGTGGACCAAGGAAAAACTGCCCCAAGGTATAGCGCTTTGTCAGATGATTATACCTGCTCGAGACACAAGGGAAACCCACTTGCAAAGCAATTTGTTAGATGGATAAACAAGTTAATATTGTTGCCCCTATTATGCATCAGTTATATCAACAACAAAATATATATAAATCAACATATAAAAGCACTAGGTTAACTAACAATATCATTAATGAAATTGGCAATCAATTATGAACTAAGCATAACACTTTGGGAGTGAATAAAGAAATTTGTTATAAAGTATATCTCTGTAGTAATATATCAGCCTTATGGCTTTAGCATACAATGTATTACAACAACAAAATTATCAGATGAAACTTGCCCCAAATTTGTCCAAAACGTGCGCTATAGCGAGTAGATTATGAGGGCAAGGTTTTAGCCTAAGTTTAGGGTTAGTTTGTGAGTTATTATCATTTAGGGTTAGGGTTTTATTCATCCTAATCGCTATAGGAAACAAGTTAGTACAACAATGATAAATAGTGGGAGAAAGGGGATGCCCTAAGGGAGGAAGAATCCCCAAGGCATCAAGATCACTATCAAAAGGAGAGAGATTTAAAACTTGAAGAAATCACATTTACCAAGGAAAACTTTTTGTTTCTCCAATGCAATAATAAATGACTAGTGCTCTTAATAATTGGGTTAATGGGATCATGAAAATAAATAGCTAGAGAAACTACCTCCTTGGGGGTGCAAACCCTCTTACTCTCCAAGGAAAGTTTCTCTAGCTAGGGTTTAAGCTAAGAGGGTGTATGCCCTTATACTTCTCTTATAAAACCCTTGTTTAACCAATAATATGAAGCCTAAAATGATGAATACTATGGTTGGGGTGTATTCCCTTATACTTCCCACCTAGCTCCTATCACAATAACCTTGACTTGAAACAAATGATAGCATAAAGGTCAAAACCATACCAATTCAAGGAAAAATGATAAGATAATCTACCACAATAGCAAGAGAGAATCCTTCCAAGGCTAGCGCATCACTTCCATCAACCATTACATAAAGAGATAACCATAAACAAGAGTCAAGAGAGATAATTTTCCAAAGATAACAAAAATTTCAGATCAAGTGTCTCTCACAAGAAGGAGAGTTATGTGTAAATGAGATCTTATGATCTCTTATTTATACAAAATGTCACCAAGGTGACTTGTCCACATATTTAGGGGTAAACCACAAGACTAGGGGCAAAAAACCATAATCTTTCCCCCTTAACAAAGTAATATTAAACAATTCATTAAAAATTCACTTTTGCACATAAGAAAAACCCTAAAATGGATGTCGTGTCTTCCCTTTAGGGGACATTTTGTCTTCTTGATCAAGTCATTGGGGTAGTTACATCATGGCTAGGCCTCCAAAATCCACATGTCTTCAATCCATGTCCTCTCTCCCATGATAAAATCCTTCCTTCACCCATGTAACGACCTCCTATCTACCGTGCGTTCCCAAAAACGCCCAACAAGGATATTCTATCCATGGCCAAAACGGCGGTAAAAATTTTAACATCTGCCAGAACAACTCACACAATCTTGCAGAAACGAAATGTGCCGAATATACAAATGCCATAAAAATTTCACGATTTCAACATCAATAACATTAAATTACCGAAAGTAAAATGCATTATACTTTACCAGTTTAAATCATACCTTAGCCACACGCCCGCTTCGGAGATGTCCCTCGTGTTGTGCCGCTTCCCTCGCTCCGTGCTGCTTCTGCTTTCCGACCAAAGAAAGCTCACTGGTACCTCCCAGCCAAACGCTAGGGGTACTCTTCTTCCCCCTTAGCCCCCCGAGCCGCAAAGGGGCCACACAAGAACCAGAGAATAAATAGCGTCTCAGCTAGCCTCCACGACTGAGCTACCACTCCAAACACAGCTGAGATATACCCAACTCCTCACAAGCAATCTGTCAAGCCACAACTCGGCAGCGTAACGTTACGCTAACCGTTCCCCCTTTCTTCCTTCCTTTCCCCTCCTTTTATAGAATTTTGAGACTGACCTAATTCATAAATCATTAATTAATTAATTTTTAATGACTAACCCTCTAACAG
>ML783408.1:347924-396876 GCA_009831015.1 Picea engelmannii | reverse complement strand
ATATATATATATATATATATATATATATATATATATATATATATATATATATCTCACAATTTGCAGAAAAAAAAAAATGGATATTTGAATTCCTCTCGGGAAAATATCCAATTTCAAAAAGCAAATCATCCAAAACAGATTCTGGGAAGTGAAGTTATGATCATTTTAAAATCAAGAAAATTTCAGTGTTTTTTCGGAAACGACCACACGGTTTTCAAAATTTCATCCAAACTTTATTTGGATATTCTTCATTTCAAGAAGATAAAGTGGATATGTTTGGACATATCACTGGTGCATATACTTCATCATATCTATGCAGACATCTACATCTTCAACAAAATATTCAACGAGCACAAACTTGCACAGTTACGAGGTCTTCTTAGAGTGAAGGACACTATTACTTAGCAACTTCTTTTTGTTCCTTCTCTTTTTTATTTTTATTTTATGCATTTTAATTTGAGGGGGGGGTTCCCATGAGGTTTTCCCTCTTTCCTCATTTATTTCAGTGTATCTTTTGTATTTGGGTACCTAACATGGCCTCGTTGTCGTGACCCATTCTTTATTTTTACCATAGTGATATTCAGGGGGGGTGTTGAAGTTTCTTCACACACACCTAGGATTTATTTTTCCTAAGGTTTTTCCCTATTTATTAGTCATTATTACTCATTTATCTAGTCTCCTATTTTTTAGGAGAGAATATTCCACCTAGAGAATATTCTCTTTAGTTTGACTAGTTGAGTTGAGTCTAGTTGTTGCATTGGTTTTATCACCATGCAACATTGGGATCATCACCATGATAATGTGCAATTTCCTTGGGATAATCACCATACTGGTGCATTACACTTGATCCCTTTATCTACTCCTCACTACACTCTATTCAATTAGTTAACTGAAGACTGGTTGACTAGTTAACTCATCTAGGTGGCAGTTCACTCATGTAACTGCCTGAAAGACTAGACTAGGTGGAAGTTCACTCCCATAACTGTTGGTGTGTGTCCATATCACTCTAGACCACCACCATGGCTCATTAGTTACTCATGTATCCTATATATATTGTAAATTATTCACTCTGAGTGTGGAATACGGTTAATGAGAATTCTTCCATTCTTTCTCTCCTCCTTCTTCTTTATCAATTTCTCTCTGCAAATGTGTGTAGTATTTTCTAGCTAGATCTATTATGTGAAAGTTCAACACATTTACAGAATATCCCCAGAAACTTGGGAGACTATCCACCCATATTTTATTGATATATACTTCATTTGAATAAACCTGGATACTTTCAAAGTCAATGGAGGGAAACATTTCGTGAAGAGGAGGAGCCATGTTTCCATAGCTCAAATAGGTCGATTGAATCACCATATGATATTTTTAAGATAATCAAAGGATGGGACAAGGATAAGGGAAAATTTGGATTTTGGGAAGGTGGAGTTGCCAAAAGAGCTTCATGTTGAGCTCATCAAGAATGGTGGAAAGGAAACATCCCTTGGGTGGAGTCACCAGGAAATATAAGGGAAAGTATTTGGGATATCTTTCCAAAGTGTTGTTAGGGTTCCGAAGGGGATTCAAAATCCTCCCTGGAAACGACGACAAAATGTTGTCGCACAAGTTGTAGGTTGGGAAAATCTTGACCCAACCACAAAAACAATTGCTATAACTATTATACATTTCACCCAATGTCACCTCGATGTAGGTCCCACACTTGGGGGGTGAATAAGGTCATTCCTCGGAGGTTATCCAAAAGACCCTAGGGGGAAAGGTAAGAGAAAGGGAAGGAATATGGAAATGCCCCTAGAGATCAAAAAACTAAGTGGAAGAGGAGGGGAAGGAAGATGACTTGTGGACCAAGGAAATGTTGCCCCAAGGTATAACGCTTTATCGGATCATTATACCTACCTGAGACACAAGAGAAAACCACTTGCAAAGCAATTTGTTAGATGGATCAAAAAGTTAAGCTTGTTTTCCCTATTATGCAGTAGTTATATAAGCAACAAAGGATATCTAAATCAACATATAAAAGAACTAGTGTTATCGGATAAATCGGTAAGTGCAGACACAAACTAATCTCCCTAACTTCAACTAGAAGCTAGAGCAAAACAAGACAGAATACAAACTTCATCTTAGACTTCATTGTCATATAAACTAGTTCAGAGAGGGACAAGTGACATACCTTTTAAATGATGATTGATCCTCTCTAGTGTTGTCCTTGTCGCTCCATATTTGGATTTGTGGGACGGTGAACCTGTTTAAGAAGCACAAACCAACAAAGAGAGAGAGCAGATACATATATATTCCAATGAATTCTATGTATAAGATCAAGGAGTTATACAATAAAAGTAAAGACACCTTTATAAGGAAGAAATGTATTGTTACATTATATTAAATGGAACTGGAGAATACAACCCATGCCTTGTGTTAGCACTAGGAGTCACCTTCAGATTGCATGGAAGGCAAGCCCAATACCCATCAAGTTATACGTGAATGAAAGAGTGTTTTAAAGGGTCAAATGGCAAAGGACTCAAATGGTAATGTTCTAACTCAGACAACAGGGATAGTATGCACCGGCAATTAATGTCTTGGCTAACTTCTATCAGTAGTTTGGGAGTAAGTATGAACAAAGGGAAGACTTGAGTGAGAGGAGTGTAGGGATTGTTTCAAACATCAGGTCTACAAAAGTCTAAGGAAGAAAGTTTCTAATCACAAGATATTCTTGACATCAGAAACTAAGGAATCTAAATAAACATTATGATAATATAATGATCAAACATCCACCATAACATCACCACAATAATTCATGTGAATCATTCAAAGCATGAAAATTTAGCATCATAAGCAAATAGACTGAAAGAGAAGTTGATTTCTATTAGCCAAAAAGTCTTAAGTCTAGTACATCACTAGATCATAGTCGCTTCATCAAATTATTACAAGTAAAGGGAGCCTTTCTCAATCATCCGAACCTACTAAAGCAATTGATCTATCCATTTATAACAAGAAAGGGAGGAAACAACTGGAGGTACGAGCTAGCCTGTTTCCCTTGAAAATCTCTAAACATTTATTTGTTCTAACAACTAGAATAATAACCTATGCTATAAAATAGGGAAATGTTGGCGACTAATCCAATCATGCTTCTAACTACTTTGATCATCTTTTGTTGCCCTTTTGTAGCCTGTAGTTGTCCTGAAAATGCCAGCTGCTACTTCTGTAACTTTCTCCATCATCAACTTATCCAAAAGTTGTTGGCCTAGTCCTCCTAGATTCTTGGTGTTTGCTGGAAAATTCCTTGGGTAGAAACTATGGGTAGTGCATCGTAAAATGGAACAAGGAGAGAAGGTAGCACCTGTAGGTAGCACCACGGTGTTGCATATATGTGCCAACATCGGTCCTCTATCAAAATATTAAGTAGCGCTTGTAGGTAGCGTCCCTGTGTTGTGCATGTGTGTAAAACTTCTCCCTGCCAAATATTACGTAGCACCTGTGGGTAGCACCACTGTGTTGCACACGTATGTCGATTCTGTTTTCTATGGAATATTACCCAGTGCCTTTATGTAGCATCACTTATGTTGCGTATGAATACAGGTTTGGGTAGCATTGCCAAAATGCAATGCCTTTCAATATTGAATATGTACAGAGCAGTGTGTGTCCTTTCATGATGACATAACCATTTTACTTAGGTGCCTTGACCATACCATAGGTAGTGCCTTTTACCACTGGGGAAACTAGCACTTAGAAAAAACTCAAAACCCAACTAGTTAAACAATTAGCATCATGTATGATGGTATATCTAGTATGTTCATATCAGTTAACCCTCCCAAAAAGGAACAATTCCAAAAAATGAAGCTTACCATTACTAATTATTTTTTCATTTTAACACTTAGCCTCACACTCTTTCTGGTAGAAAGAGGATCTTCAATTGGCACAACATACTTCTTATTCTTAGCATTAGCAGGATTTTTCAGTGTAGATGTGCTCTCCTTAGCTGTTGGTTTATCATCCTCAATGGTATCTTCAACCAACATTGTAAATTCCTTTGGGCTACCTCATCTTGAAAGTGTTTCAGCTCTGCCTTTAACTTCTTGTTTTGAGAATGAAAGCCTTTGTTATGACTGTAAAGACTCTTCAGTTGTTTGTGAAGGGGTAGAGCCTTTCTCACTGCAAACCTTGCCAAGTCAAGGGTATGACTGTAGCCAACCATGAGCTCTTCCATATGAGCCAAGTGAACCTTATCTTTTTCTTTAAGACGAGCTATTTCTTTCCTTACATCTCTAATCTGCTTGATAAGTCTTTTGTAGGTCTGACTGTCAGGAGGGACAGTGGCATGCTCAGTCTTAAAAGGATTTTCCTCAGACTCCTCTTCCTCCTGCATGGGGAGTGTTTTGTCCACCTCATTAGGTTTCTCAGAGGCCTTACTTTTACCCTTCTTTCTCTTCATAGTGGTTTCTTCATTTCTTACCACAGGCTCCTCGAAGTGTTTCACAGGGGTTTCCTCTTTTCTCTCCAAAGGTATTTTAGTACCTTTACCTTTCTGTACAAGGGATTCTTGTTTATTTCAACAAGCTTCTCAATTCCTTTCTCAGAGGTCTCATCTCTCTTCTCCAAAGGTCCTTTAGCACCTTTACCCTTCTTCTTTTGTACAAGGGTTTCTAATTTCTCCTCTACAGGATTTTCAATATTCTTCCCCTTCTTCTTTTGAATAGGGATCTCTGGTAAGGACTACTCTCTATAATCCTCCTTAGGAATTGATGACCTTGTGAAATGTCTTTTAACTTTGATTTCGACTGCTGGAGGAGAAGGGGAAAAAAGAAGCTGCTTACCTTTCTTAGATGTAGCTTTGGTGGAAGGAGGTACCTCTTCTAACCCTGGTGGAGGAGGTGGTGAAAAATACCTGTCTGGACAAGGACAAACTTCCTCCTCAGCTTCAATGACCTGCTTGTTGAACTCTGACACTTGAACGGGGCCTCTACCCTTTCTCTTCATACTGGTCCCTGCTTTGGTAGCACTGGTAGGTGACAAAGAATTTTCCCTCTGTGATAGAGGAGTGGGTGCTAAATACAACTTAAAATGAGAGGTAACCACAAAATGCTCCCATGAAATATATGTCTTGCCCAATTCCTCAAATACTAGCATTTTGATTAATCCAGAGTGGAAAAGGCTAGAATCCACATCTTTAGATTTGGCCTATATCCTATATGACATCTTACCTATACTCCTCAACAAGTAATAAAGAATATTCATCTCAACCTTACTAGTAAAATGTAGCAACAATCTTATATGGTACTAGTATAATGTGTTGAATCTCCCTTCACAAGTAAAATATCTCTATATGATCTTCAGTAGTCTGTCAAATTGTTCAATCAATTGTCTCCTTGGAATACTTTTGGACAGGTCATTGGCTTGATATTCAAGTTTAAAAAGATATTTTTCATAAGCTGAACTCAAAGCCATGGCTTTGAACCACCTTTCACCTATAATGGGGATCCCCGTTGCAGCTGAGATGGAGGCTTCAGTCACTTCAAACTCCAAATCCCCAACCTCAATTTTGTTACCATCAAATTGCAATGCAAACTGTCTTGCTACCTCTGGATGGCCTCTCTACATGTTCTGACAGAAGAAGAGGCACCCTACTCTTTTAAAGGCCTCTCTTTCCATGGGTTCTGTATTAAAAATAAGCATGTCCATTGGTTATGTCCTGACTATCTTGCCTCCTTTATGTTCCTTCTTCGATTTAGGGGTCTCCATAAATCGGAATGAGGGATCTTAAAAGGTTTGGTAATGCTCATGAGACTTTGAATGGGGTTTCAAATATGCAAGGATGATCCTATGCAACTGAGTAAAATGTTTAATTTCGATATGAAAGGAGGCAGGGGAAGCAATGAGAAGTTAAGCAGTGCCTCTGGGTAGCGCAACACATACGCAAAGGATAGACTAGTCTAAAGCTTACAACTTCAAGGGCCAAGGCAGACAACAAAAATATGACTCATATATGGGCCATGAGTTTTACAGGTCTTAAAAAAAGAGGAGATGAGGCTATCATACAAAGATGAATCTTTTACTATTGTGCAAACTTAGCAAAACGAAAACCCAAGCACAAATTTCCTGTGAAGATTAATACGCAGAGGAGGTAACAGTGGATACCTGCGTAGTAGATACCTGTTGAGCTCTTCAATGCAATCTTAGAATGAACTTTGAGAAAACCTCGGCCCTTGAATATTTCTCAGCATTGGATTTGGTTGACATGCAGTCGCTTGATTAGAACTGGTGAATTCACATAGTGCAACATTGTTGAGTTTTCAAAATTAGAAATTGATATTAAGGAACATAAATGCAAGATCTTTTGAAGGCACTTTAACTCACTTCTGGCACTGAAAACAAGGGACATGACATCAGTCGCAACAATCATGGCTTGGGGTGGAAGTGTTATGAACATGACAGGTGCTATGGAACTACCTGATGAGAAGGCAGCGCATCCACTTCAAAATATGATTAGAAAGGTAAGCGAGGATGTTGAGGTATGACTATGAGGTCATGAGTGAGGAGAGAGGAGTGTCACATAAATCTAGTCATGGGAGGGATCGACCTAGGGACAAATCATGAAGGGGACCAAAGTAAAACATGAGCTAGGAATGGTTTAAGGATAAAAAATCAATTTGAGGATCAAAATAGAGCTAAGACTCAAAAAATTTAATCATCCAAGGGGTCCTACCAATCATATATTTTAAAGGGGTGAGACCTTAAAAGAAAAAAATTAAAAAAATAAGGCTTAAAAAGGATTGAAAACAAACTAAAAGACCCAATGAAATTTAGTGTGATAACATTGGCTCCACAGGGGATGGCATGCCCCCTATGGGATGCCAAGAATGAGTAGATTCAGTGCCTTATCCTAGGGCTATGGGGTTAGTTATTGAAACAAAAATAAAAAGAGAATGATATTTACAATGACATGAAGAGCCACTCAAGGCTCAAGCAAAATACTTTTTCAGGAAATGCCCATTGACAAGGCCACCAAAAACCTCTTCATTCTCCATATTCTGCAAATTGAAAGTGTAATTAGAGAATACCTCAGATATTTTGAAAGGACCCATCCATAAATCTTCAAATTTACCATGCTTGCCTTTATCCTGCTTCAGTGCATCCCATTTGAGCACCATATCACTCAATTGAAAGTCCTCTTTGTTCACCTTTTTGTCGAAAGCATGATTGATCTTTAGTTGATGGTTAGCTGCTTTGTCTACAATCTGCTCCCAGGTCTACTGCACTTCAACCAATTGTTGAATCCTTCTAATCATATGATCAGGTTCCCCTTGATAATCCTGGAAGAATTTCACCACAAGTAATGCAAGATAAGAAGGAAAAACTACCTCAACTCCATATACCAGTTGGAAAGGGGAAAGTCCCAAGGATCTTTTCACTGTCACTCTGTCAGCCCATAGAGAAAATTTGAGTTTCGAATCCCATGCCTTTTTTTTATCCTCTAACAACTGTTTAATAATCTTTATAATGATTTTGTTCAAGGATTCTGTAATCTTGTTTCCATGTGGATAGTAAGAGGTAGAATGAATCAAAGTGATCCCAAACTGTTCACAGAACTGAATTAATGGTTCAGCCTTGAATGACACAGCATTATCAGTGACGATTATGTCAGGACACCCAAACCTTGCTATGATGTCTTCCAAGAAACCAATGATCACTCTATGTGAAGCATTCCTTGTGGGAATAACTTCGATCCATTTAGTAAAGTAATCTATAGCAGTCAAGATCCATCTATGTTGACCACTGGAAGCAAGATGGATTTCCCCGATAAAATCTAGGCCCCATTGTTGCAAGGGTCCTGAGGCTGCCACAGGCTTTAATGGAAAAGACTTAAGCTGTTGCTTTCCAAAAAACTTCTGACACTTAGCACAGGCTCTGATCTTAGCACAAACATCCGTGAACAAACTGGGCCAGAAGTACCCAGCTCTGAGGATATTGTATGCCATGGTTCTCCAATAATGATGCCCCCCACATAAACTGTCATGAAAATCAGACATAATATTTTGGGCTTCTTGGGGATCTAGGCATCTCAAAATCACTCCTAATGGATCCTTCCAATACAAAATTTGATCAAAAAAGCAGTAATTTATTGATTTGAGTTTTAAGGCCCTCACCTTGTTCCTTTCCATACCACTTGGGGGCTGTAAATTTTGCACAAAAAATATAATGTCTTTGTACCAGCTGCAATCTTCCAATGTAGAAATGACTTGAGGGCCTTTATCATTCATCTCAGCCTACTCATTTTCTGAACATGAGTGAATGAAATTCACCCCCAGTGATGAGAAATTTGATTTAGCCAAGAGCTTGGCCAAACCTTGGCCTTTAACCAATTTTGTGGGCCTAATATCCAAATCAAATTCAAGTAGTTTAGCAATCCACTTGCTTATTTTTTCGTCTATATCATACTGAATGAGAATTTCTTTTACAACAACTGATGGGACATAAGCAATAAATCTTGAATGTAGAACATAAACTCCGAAGGACTTAAGAGCTTTAACCAATGCATAGTCTTGTTTGTCCATAATGTCATACTTTAGTTATGCATCTCTCAATGCCCTACTAAAAAAGGTAATAGGTTGCTCTACACCTTCAACATTCTTATGCAATAGGACTGTTGCTACTGTATCAAAAGAGAAAAAAGAAAAAATAAGAAATTCCTTGGAGTATTCGGGGCTAACAAGAACTAAGGCTTCTATCAAGGATTTCTTTATTTGATCAAAATAATCACGGGCCTCAACAGTCCATTTGATTTCACTATCCTTCCTCAGCATTGTTGTGATATACTTAACTAACTCAACAAACTTTGACACAAATCTTCTCAAAAAGTTGATTTTTCCCAGAAAATATTGTACCTATTTTTTAGATCTAGGGAGTGACAAAGTTTGTATAGCCTCAACCCTGCTGGAATCAATCCTTACCCCTTCAACTGACACGATATGCCCCAATAATTTTCCTTCTTTCATGGCAAACAATGATTTTTTCGGATTCAAAGAGAGGCCAAATTTTCTGCATTTCAAGAAAACCTTTCTTAAATGATCACAATGTTCCTTATTAGACTGAGAATACACAGTTATGTCATCCAAATAGATAACAAAAAACTTATCCTTTTCTCCAATAAATGCTATGTCCATAGCTCCCTGAAAAATTTCCCCTGCGTTCATCAAACCAAAGGGCATCTTGGTGTACATAAATGTCCCCCAGGGAGTGGTGAAGGCCATCTTCTCCCTGTCTTCTGGAAAAACAGATACCTGATTGTATCCAGAAAATCCATCAACCATAGACATCTCGACTGCTCCTGTCACCTTTTGTAATATGTGCTCCATCTTGGGTAAAGGATAATTATCCTTCTTTGAGATTCTGTTCAGATTTCAGAAATCAACACAAAGTCTGATTTCCCCATTCTTTTTTCTTACTGGGACCAAATTGGCTACCCATTCGGAATACCTCAAAGGAATGATAATTTTTTCATCTAAAATCTTCTTAACTTCTTTCTCCATGACATGCAACAAAATAGGATTGATTTGCCTCAACTTTTGCCTGAATGTTTTGGTGTTTTCTTTTAATGGGATCTTGTGCTCTGTTATGCTTGTGTCATAACTTATGAGATCTTCATAAGTCCAAGCGAATACATCAACAAATTCTTTCAAAAACTTAGTGTACTCTGCCCTCTGCTTTTTTGATAGGCTGCTTGACAGTTTGACGTATTTTGGATCCTTTTCAGTGCCCACATTGCACTCAGTGATATCAAAAACATCAGTGGATACCTTCCCTTTCAATGCCACCTCATTTCCATCAAATAATCTTTCCAAAGGAACTAGTCCCTTTGGTATATGATTGCTAGGCAGCTGCACAATATGATGATTAGAAATTTTATTGAGGAAAACATCAGCATGAGGAGTGATTTTTGGATCATGATCCTGATCAATGTGCGATGCAGAAAATTCATCAACAGTCTCAAGAAAATTTTTAAGTTCTAAATCATATTCGAACACCTTCCAATATTTTACATTGTCCGGCATAAAAGGCTTGTATTTGACTTCTACATCATACTTGATTTTTTGTGGTATAGGAATTCTGAAGTTGCTTGCTGATACATCCAAAGAATCAACCACAATATTCTCTTCTCTAGGAATGAATGATATATTAAAAGCAGAGAAAAAACTGTCCACTAAATCTCATACTTCATTTATGTAATATCTAAGCCTATGATGTTTTGTTTGATAAATATTTTTAATCTGATGGACTATCAATTCAGCATCCCCAAATAATGACAGCTCCTCTATCCCCATGTCTTTTGTTGCCCTCAAACCCAAGATAAGAGCCTCATACTCTGCCACATTATTAGTAGTCTCAAATTCTAGTTTATATGACAAAGATATAGTTTCTTGAGTTGGTGAGACAAATATCACCCCAGCACCAACACCTTCCTTGGAAGAGGCTCCATCAAAGAACATATTCCAAAAAGAAGTAGTTAGAGGAGGCTCTTCAGAAAAGTTGATGGACTTTTTTCTGATTTCTAAAGGGGCTTTCGGGGCATCGGTGAGCTGCAAAATACTAGATCCCAGATCTATATCAAAAGCAAAAACAGGGTGATTGGTGGGGTTTGCTTCATCACTAATGATGTAAGCCAATTAAGCTTCCCTGTAAAGTCTTCTATGCTCTCCCCCCAAAAAAAGAATAGTAGCATAAGAGAGATCCATCTGCAAGGTTCCCCCAAGTCTTTTTATCCAGGATCTTGACAAGAGCATACCAAAGTTGGGGGGAACATCGACAACTACGATATCCATAAGTATACTCTTCATGGGCAGTTGAAATAAGGTCACCACCATATCCTTAATGACTCCAATACATTTGACTTTTCTGGAGTCAAAAAAATATAAGTCATGATAGGTCTTTGTGACTTCTAACCCAAGTTCATCCATAAAAGATTTTGGCATAAGATTGTGGGATGCCCTTGAATCCATGAGACAATTGTGTAGCACCTTATCATGTATATTCAGTGAAGTATAGAAAGGTGGGGATGAGTCATCGTTGTCTTGTATCAAAGGACCTAAAATCACTGTTGGTTTTTCATCTTGCAAATTTATGGAATCAATGGCATTTAGAGATGATTCTGGCTATAACATTTTGGATAAATATTTTTTAAAATCCTCATTTTTTATCAATTCCAAAAAAGGTATAGGGATCTTTATTTTATGGATCTCATTCTCAAAACTAAAGGAAGGGGAAGGCTTCAATATCTCTTTGGTTTCAGGATGAGGATCTCTGATCATAACTTGTGGGTTTTGAGAGTCTTTTTCCTTGATGCTCATTGTCACGGCCTTGGAAAAATCTTCTTTCTGAACAGGCTGATTAGGGGCATCAGTTTTTTCTACATTCTTCTTAGATCTCAGATTATATCTACTAGGATTTTCCTTTTCTTTCTTTCCCTTACTTAACTCATTAATTTTAATATCCATTAAATATTTCTCATAAGAGGATTGAGTCAAGTGTGAGGATGGGGAAGTATCACCTAAACAATGAATCTCAGGATCAACTTCAACCTCCTCTTCTTCTTCATCTGCCACTAAATTATTTTTCAAAGGAGCTTGTACCCTTTGATCATCTCCCTCTCTGTTTCTAGGATCCCTAGGAAAGATTTGGGGAGCATTATTTGGTCTCATGTAGTTACCTATGTTATCATTGTTTTGAGCATTTCTATATGTATGTTTCCCTTCTGATTTTAATTTCTCAATTTTAGTGGAGAGAGATTTTACTAATTTGGTCAGCTCATCTACTTGAGAATGGACAACAGAGGATTCAGAAGTTGAAGCTTCATCTTTTTTTTTTTCTCCTATCCCTATCATATTTCCCCCTGAGTTTATCTAATGCCACTATGTTGGATTCTACCTCTAAGGAAGCATCTTGCATATGAACCAAAGAAGGTGACCTTATTTCTCTCAAAAGGAGGTAGAATTCATAATCAAAAGCACTGGCATACGTGATTTTTGCCATGGTTTTAGTGGGTTTGATCTCGTCAGGGATATTCTTGTACATTTTGTTAAATATTTTAGAAAATTCAGAGATAGACTCTCCTTCTTTCCTTTTTAAAGATCCAAATTTGGTGATGAAGTACAAAAAATCATTTTTGTCACCCCAATGCCTCAAGAAGGCTTCATACAGTGCCCCAATACCAGTAATGGATCCAGGGGGTAGACCCCTGAACCACTTCCTAGCCTCACCAAACAGGCTTTGGATGAAAACCCTCATCCAAACATCTTCATTTTCAATATTGTGGTTATCTGCATAGATGTAGAAAGAAACAAGATGTTCCTCAGCTGTTACATCTTCTTCTCCCATGAAATTAGGCATATATTTCAAATAATATCCAGGGGTAAGAGCATTCAGTGGTTGAGGTAAAAGTACAGGAGCATATCTTTCAACCACTATGGCATCCATCCTATTAGCAGGGGGGTTAACAATTGCCATTTGATTTTGGATTCTTGGTGAATAAGAAGGAAAAGGAGACTTGACTGTATGTAGAATATGAGAGGAAGGAATGGATGAAGGGGGGGTTTCAGTTTTCACAATAGAAGGTTGAGTCTTTGAAGAGGATGGTAAGGTATGAGAGGGAGATGAATTTCTTACTTATTTGACAGCAAAAGTTTTAACAAAAATACGTGTAGCAAAACCTAAAGTAGGGAAATCTTCAAAACTATCAAGACTGAAACACTTCTCAATATCAGGGGAAGAAAATATATCAATGTTTTCCTCTTTCAATTTAGTCTCAATGGAATATTATTCAACATGAAACTCTTCAAAATCAATCTTTTTAGATACTTCAGCAGAAGATAAAGGAAGCTTACTTGATAAAACAACTGGATTATCAAGAGTAGAATCAAGCAACTGACCAGAAGCACTTGTAGCAGTAGCAGATTTTATTTTTTTGGGAAGCTTTTCCCTTCTTGATTATCTTCTCTGGGTCAATATCAGGTGGTACCAAAGGTAGTAGTGGAGTTGATCTCGTATGTATGCCTTTAGGTGCCAGAGCTGAAACAATGGAGTCGCCAGGTGTAGTCTGCAATCTTTGAATTATTGAGTTCTAATGCACCTTTAGAACTAGAATACTATGTCGTTTTAATCCTAGGGAAAAGTCTTCAAATCATCCCCGGCAACGACGCCAATAATGTTAGGACTAGGAGTCACCTTCAGATTGCATGGAAGGCAAGCCCAATACCCATCAAGTTATACGTGAATGAAAGAGTGTTTTAAAGGGTCAAATGGAAAAGGACTCAAATGGTAATGTTCTAACTCAGACAACAGGGATAATATGCACCAGCAATTAAGGTCTTGGCTAACTTATATCATTAGTTTGGGAGTAAGTATGAACAGAGGGAAGACTTGAGTGAGAGGAGTGTAGGGACTGCTACAAACATCAGGTGTACAAAAGTCTAAGGAAGAAAGTTTCTAATCACAATATCTTCTTGACATCAAAATCTAAGGAAGCTAAATAAACATTATGATAATATAATGATCAAACATCCACCATAACATCACCACAATAATTCATGTGAATCATTCAAAGAATGAATATTTAGCATCAGAAGAAAATAGACTGAAAGAGAAGATGATTTCTATTAGCCAAAAAGTCTTAAGTCCAGTACATCACTAGATCATAGTTGCTTCATCAAAATATTACAAGTAAAGGGAGCCTTGCTCAACCATCCAAACCTACTAAAGCAATTGATCTATCTATTTATAACAAGAAATGGAGGCAATAGCTGGAGGTACGAGTTGGCCTGTTTCCCTTGAAAATATCTAAACATTTATTTGTTTTAACAACTAGAATAACAACCTATGCTATAAAACAGGGAAATGTTGGTGACTAATCCAATCATGCTTCTAACTACTTTGATCCTCTTTTGTTGCTCAACCCCTATTTTTTCATGTGTCCTTTTGGAGCCTGTGGTTGTCCTCAAAATGCCAGCTGCTACTTCTGTAACTTTCTCCATCATCAACTTATCCAAAAGATGTTGGCCTAGTCCTCCTAGATTCTTGGTGTTTGCTGGCAACTTCCTTGGGTAGAAACTCTGGGTAGAGCACTGTAAAAAAGAGAAAGGAGAGAAGGTAATGCCTGTAGATAGCGCCATGACGTTGCATATATCTGCTAACATTGGTCCCTTTTCAAAATATTAGGTAGCACCCTTCTGTTGTGCCTATGTGTAAACCTACTCCCTGCCAAATATTACATAGCGCCTGTGGGTAGCGCCACTGTGTTGCACTCGTATGCCGATTCTGTTCTCTATGGAATATTACGCAGTGCCTTTAGGTAGCGTCACTTACGTTGCGTCTGCATACATGTTTGGGTAGCATTGCCAAAATGCAGTGTCTTTCAATCTTGAATATGTATATAACAATGTGTGTCCTTTCATGATGACAGAACCATTTTACTTAGGTGCCTTGACCGTACCATAGGTAGTGCCTTTTACCACTGGGGAAACTAGCACTTAGCAAAAACTCAAAACCCAACTAGTTAAATGAATAGCATCCTATATGATGGTATAGCTAGTATGTGCATATCAGTTAACCCTCCCCAAAAGGAACAATTCTAAAAAATGAAGCTTACCATTACCAGCTATTTTGTCATTTTAACACTTATCCTCACACTCTTTCTGGTAGAAAGAGGATCTTCAATTGGCACAGAAGACTTCCTGTTCTTAGCATTGGCAATCTTTTTCAGTGTAGTTGTGCTCTCCTTAGATATTGGTTTATCATCCTCAATGGAAGATTCAACCAACACCTATAAATTCCTTTGGGCTACCTCATCTTGAAAGTGTTTTAGCTCTGCCTTTAACTTCCTGTTCTGAGTCTGAAAGCCTATGTTCTGTCTGTAAAGATTCTTCAATTGTTTTTGAAGGGGAAGAGCCTTTCTCACTGCAAACCTTGCCAAGTCAAGGGAATTATTGTAGCCAACCATGAGCTCTTCCATATGAGCCAAGTGGACCTTTTCTTCTGCTTTAAGATGAGCTATTTCTTTCCTTGCATCTCTAAGCTGCTTGATAAGTCTTTTGTAGGTCTGACTGTTAGGAGGGACAATGGCATGCTCAGTATTAATAGGATTTTCCTCAGACTCCTCTTCTTCTTGCATGGGGAGTGTTTTTTCCACCTCATCAGGTTTCTCAATGGACTTACTTTTACCCTTCTTTCTCTGCACATTGGTTTCTTCATTTCTTACCACAAGCTCCTTGAAGTGTTTCACAGGGGTTTCCTCTTTTCTCTCCAAAGGTATTTTAGTACCTTTACCTTTCTGTACAAGGGATTCTTGTTTTATTTTGAGAGGCTTCTCAATGCCTTTCTCAGAGGTCTCATCTCTCTTCTACAAAGGTCCTTTAGCACCTTTACCCTTCTTCTTTTGTACAAGGGTTTCTAATTTCTCCTCTACAGGATTTTCAATATTCTTCCCCTTCTTCTTTTGAATAGGGTTCTCTGGTAAGGACTTCTCTCTATAATCCTCCTTAGGAATTGATGACCTTGTGAAAGGTCTTTTACCTTTGATTTTGACTGTTGGAGGAGAAGGAGAAAAGAGAAGCTTCTTCCCTTTCTTAGATGTAGCTTTGGTAGAAGGAGGCACCTCTTATAACCTTGGTGGAGGAGGTGGTGAAAAATATCCATGTGGAGAAGGACAAACTTCCTCCTCGGCTTCAATGACCTGCTTGTTGACCTATGACACTTGAACAGGGGCTTTGCCCTTTCTCTTCCTATTAGTCCCTGCTTTGGTAGCACTAGTAGGTGACAAATAACTTTCCCTCTATGATTGAGGAGTGGGTGCTAGATCCAACTTAAAAAGATAGGTAACCACAAAATGCTCCCATGAAATATCTTTCTTTCCCAATTCCTCAGATACTAGCATTCTGATTAATCTAGAGTGGAAAAGGCTAGAATCCACATCTTTGGATTTTTTTTGTATCCTGGCTGACATCTTACCTATACTCCTCAACAAGTAATAAGGAATATTCATCTCAACCTTACCAGTAAAATGTAGCAACAATCTTATATGGTACTAGTATAATGTGTTGAATCTCCCTTCACAAGTAAAATATCTCTGTATGATCTTCAATAGTCTGTCAAATTGTTCAATCAATTGTCTCCTTGGCATAATTTTGGATGGGTCATTGGCTTGATATTCAGGTTTAAAAATATATTTTTCATAAGATGAACTCAAAGCCATGGATTTGAACCACCTTTCACCTGTAATGGGGATCCCCGTTGCAGCTGAGATGGAGGCTTCAGTCACTTCAAACTCCAAATCCCCAACCTTAGTTTTCTTACCATGAAACTACAATGCAAACTATCTTACTACCTCTGGATGGCCTCTCTGCATGTTCTGACAGAAGAAGAGGCACCCTACTATTTGAAAGGCCTCTCTTGACATGGATTTTGTATTAAAAAGAAGCATGTCCATTGGTTTTGTCCTGACTATCTTGCCTCCTTTATGTGCCTTCTTCGATTTAGGGGTCTCCATGACTCAGAATGAGGGCTCTTAAAAGGTTTGGTAATGCTCATGATACTTTGAATGGGGTTTCAAATATGCAAGGCTGACCCTATGCAACTTAGTTAAACGTTTAATTTTGAGATGAAAGGACGCAGGGGAAGCAACGATAAGTTAAGCAACGACTCTGGGTAACGTAACGCATACGCAGATGATAGACTAGTGTAAATCTTGAAACTTCAAGCGATAAGGAAAACAATAGAAATATGACTCATATACAGGCCATGAGGTTTACAGGTCTGAAAAAGAGAGGAGATGAGTCTATCATACAAAGATGAATCTTTTACTATTGTGTAAACTTAGCAAAACGAAAGCCCGAGCACAAATTTCCTATGAAGATTAATACGCAGAGGAGGTAATAGTGGATACCTTCATAGTAGAAACATATTGAGCTCTTCAATGCAATCTTAGGATGAACTTTGAGAAAACCTCATCCCTGGTATCTTTCTCAGCATTGGATTTGGTTGATGTGCGGTCGCTTGATCAGAACTGGCGAATTCACGCAACACAGCACTGTTGAGTTTTCAAAATTAGAAACCGTTATCAAGGAACATAAATGAAAGATCTTTTGAAGGCACTTTAATTGACTTATGTCACTGAAAACAAGGGACATGACATTAGTCATGGCGATCATGGCTCAAGGTGGAAGTGTGATGAACTTGATAGGTGCTACAGAACTGCCTGATGAGCAGGCAACACATCCACTTCAAAATATGATTGGAAAGGTAAGAGAGGACGTTGAGGTATGCCTATGAGGTCATGAGTGAGGAGAGAGGAGTGTCACATCAATCTAGTCATGGGAGGGATCGACCTAGGGACAAATCATGAAGGGGACCAAAGGAAAACATAAGCTAGGAATGGTTTAAGGATAAAAAATAAATTTGAGGATCAAAATAGAGCTAAGAATAAAAAACTTTAATCATCCAAGGGGTCATACCAATCATAGATTTTAAAAGGGTGAGACCTTAAAAGAAAAAAATAAAAAAAAATAAGGCTTAAAAAGGATTGAAAACAAACTAAAAATACCCAAGGCAATTTAGTGCGATAACACCTTGATGTTGCAAGGTCCCTTCCAATGGCTCTTTGCTCCAACACACACACCTTTTCTCCAATGCCTTTGATGAAGAAGATCCACAATCTGACTTAGAAAGCTAAAGCAAAGCTATCTCAAGTATAATCTATAGCAGAATTCTTCATGCATAAGCAAGCCTTAGCCTTTTCCATAAGATATCCCTCTTTATATAGAGTGAAATAGGGATGTAGGAGGATATTAGGATGATCCCACTGAATCAAATAAGTGAGTAAGATCCAAACCGATTGGAGGCCACCTCATCTTCTAGAAGATTCCCTTCTAGAACATTCGTGAATTTCACTTTTCCCCTTGTTTAAGCATCATTGCACCCTATGTACAGGTAGCTTGCGACAATGTCCCAGTTCATATTTAGTGTAGTGTGAGATGATCAAGCATCGTTTCACCCCAAGTATAGTGCAGGGTGTGACAATCTCCTTTGACAGTTTTTAAGGAAGAAAAGATAATTCACTTTTCTCATGGAGAAAGTCTCTTTTAGTGTTTTCAGGAAACATGGAAGTGAGTTATGCACATGTCGTCATTTGATCATTAGGGTGAAAAAAATAATGTGTAACAAAATGTCCCCCAAAGCATGAAGTTGGAACCTATGGCAGCTGAAATACTTTGTAGAATGTGTGTGTCGAAAACAAGGAGCGCATTGGTCAGGAACCTGCAAAAAATCAAGCATTTGCATAATAATATACCATCTTCTGAGGTAGGCATTTCCATACTCAGACTACAAGTGACTCTAATAATAATATTCAAGTGAGTCATTGCCACTAAAAATACATTATGGATCCATGTCATTATGTTTCAGCATAGCCACGATAAATACACTGTGGATCTATGCTCTTAAAGAATTCAAATTTGAACATAGCCAGGAGACATACACAATGGATCTATGTGTTAGTACAAACTCATGAATACTTTATTGCAACTTGGACCAATATGGTGAGATCCAGGGTCTTCATTTCCATCATCCCTAAGTATGAATCTAGCCATGTGATTACAGGTGTCAAAGTTGAACATGGTAGAAACCACTTGATTACCGATCATTAATGAAAATTGTTAACAAGTGCAAGGGAAATCACCATTGATGTCAATGACTCCCAAGGTACTATAGTACAATCCAACGAGTGTGAATGAATGAGTTGAAGTAAAACACTCGATGAAATCTTCCAATCAGGAGCCAATGATGTGAACCCACCATTGAAAGCGAAGAGACGTACCATTGAGGCATGCAATATCCAAGGTACTCAATGATTCCTAAGTCTCTTTCCTAGATAATGAGTTGAAGTCGACAGAAAAAAAAAACTCGTCATAGGAGGGCCTTAATGTATCCCTCGTCAATGAAACAAAATATGTAACAGATTTGAAGTAGATTAGAGTATGAAGTGATTCAGAACTGACTCAGGGAAGGCCGACATGGTATAATATTCAACACTCCAGATGGTTGACTCGATAAAAGGCTTGTTTAGGTTGGACTTCTTTTGAACATATGAACGACACAACAATTGTCTTGGAATGATTGACTCAAGGAGGACCTAACATATGAATTTATGGATGGCCAAATGAGAGACAAATGGATTTCCCAACCTGGATATAGTGATGAAGGGGGGTGTCATGTTCAAGATAAACTTACTACCACTAACAAAAATACAGATACACATTTCTTTCCCAATTTCCCCCCACCATTTCTGGTGAGTACCTCTTTATTTTTATGCAAGCTTGAGGAGGATAACATATTCTTGTAATGTAAGATCATTCTTCGGATGATTCCTCAGAGTATGTTTAACGAACCGTAAGAAGGAGTGGTTAGATCCCATATGGGCCTTTCGATGTTTGTTTTACAAGTCCAAACAAAGAAAACTCAGGGGTTTTTCAAGTTTAGAGAGTCTGAAAAACACTTAAATAAAAATCCATAATGTCCTTTTTTGTAAGTTAGTCTGACGAGATCGAAAAATAGATAATCTATTTCTCATTAGAAGTTTTCTTCAAATACTTTTACGAGCGTGAAAAGAACAAGGTTTCTCGACTATCTTTTCGAGTTTAGGGAGACTGAAAAGAGCTTAAAGGATACTTCGTAGAGTTCATTTTTTGTATTACCAATGCGATTTCGAAAAAATGATAAAAGGTTACTCGATTGCATTCTAATGGTTTCACGAGGGTCAGAAAGAATTAAGGATGTGCTCAGAGTTTTTCCTTAAAAACCCTAAAAGCATCTATACACAATAAAAACACACAAAAACAACCAAAAATGGTGGATCCTTGTCAAACATCCCATCCTTAGATCTTTCAATCTGTAATAGAAAATACTTTGCAAAGTTGGTTAGACTTAGGGCATAGGTAAAATATTAAAAAAATAATTTAATTTTCAATAAAATATGGTAAAAAGTAATAAAATAGGTCAAAATAACCCTTTTACCATTTCATTTTTGTTGGGTATGTGTTATATTATTTCCATGTGTGTGTGGGCGCGTCAGATTCAACAACTGTGTTTGATGATCTCTCATATTAGTTCTCTTTGTATCATGTGCGTCGGGCGCTTCCTAGGGGGGGCCATACTTCCCCCCCCCTGGTTACGCGTGGCGTTCAGGGCAGTGCCTCGAAATTTTTTTTTTGGGCGGTTTTTGCTTTTTTTAACGGATTTTTCTATTTTTAGCGGTTTTCTAAATTAATCTTGGATTAAGGGATTAGGGTTTTGGTATTTACAAAATACCTAAAAACATTGTATATATTGTATGGTGAATGGTGAAATTCAATATAATGAAATAAGAAAGGTTTTCTCGGTTGAGGGTTTTTGGTATAAATTTATGTGTACTATGTGAATGAGCCATTGATTGATTTATGTTTTGCTTAAGAATCTATATGCATTGTTGTACTTCACAAGTTTAAAACTTACATGTGGTATCAGAGCTCGTTTTTGGCTTCAAAGGGATGCATTTGCTATTGAGGGTTTGGCTCGGTCTTGATAGATCAAGTTTATCTTGGGTTTGTGATAAACCTGGGTTTAGTGGGAGATTTTTCAGTGGTGATTTGAGTGCAGAAAGAGGAATGGAAAGCTCTTCTAGAATCGAGATAGAGAAGTTCAACAATAAAAACTTTGAGCTATGGAAGATGAAGATGGAGGACCTTCTTGTAGACAAAGAACAATGGATCGTTGTGGATCCTGGTACACAGCCTACTAGTACACTGTCTACTAGCACACAAATTCGGTGTTGTTGAATGTCTCAGGAGAATCTACAACCAAGGAACTATGGGATAAGTTGGGGAATTTGTATCAATCAAAGTCCCTGGTAAACAAGTTGTTTCTTCGAAAGAAGTTGTATCATATTAGGATGGAATATGGAGATTTTGTGATAGAACATTTCAATGCCTTTAATACTTTGGTAAGTCAACTTGTCTCTGTTAATGTTACGATTGCAGAAGAAGATAAGTGTATTACTTTGTTATGTTATTTTCCAGACTCTTGGGATAATCTGGTTGTAGCAATAGGTAGTACCACTTAATCTAAATTGAAGTATGAGGATGTAGTTGCATCCTTGTTATCTGAAGAGATGAGGTGGAAAAGCATGGATGGTCATAGCATAGATGCTTTATTTGTAAGAGGTCGTACCCAAGATAGAAATCATGGTAAGTCTTCGGGGGGGACATATAAATCTACAGGTAGATCTAAGTCTCCAGGAAAATCTTTGAGGAAATGTTGGAAGTGTGGTAAAACAGGGCATTATAAGAAAGATTGCAAGTCTAAGAAGGTTGAAAAACCAAAGGGATCTGATAGTACCTCTTCCACAGAGGCGAAAACCTCCACTTAAGAAGGAGGTGATGTTTACCTGTCATCTACAGGTACACATGCAGACCATGATGTATGGTTGATCGACTCAGGTGCATCATACCACATGACTCCTCACAGGGAGTGGTTCTTTGAATATGAAAAATATGATGGTGGTGATGTATTCCTAGGAGATGAATTGACAAAAAAAATCATGGGACATGGAAGGGTTAAGTTGTTGCTAAGATATGGAAGGATTAGAACACTCCCTGGGGTTCTTCACATTCCAAAACTAGCCAGGAGCCTAATATCTGTAAGCAATTTGGATGATGCAGGAGTGAATACTGTATTTGGAAAGAATACTTGCAAGATGTTACAAGGAGAAATGGTGTTGATGAGGGGAGTTCGGTGTGGAACTATGTACAAGTTGTTGGGAAGAACTTATACTAATGGGTGTAACAGTTATGTTGTCCCTGAGCAGAGAAATGAAGGAGACAATATCAATATTGTCCCAAAAAATAAGACCATGTTGTGGCATCAAAGACTGGGGCATATTGGAGAAAAGGGCCTTCGAACATTACATGGTAAAGGTATGGTTGAGGATATGGCTATTTGCACTATGGATTTTGATTTTTGTGAACATTGCATATATGGTAAACAGAATCGAGTCAGAATCCCATATGGTGCTACAAGAGCAAAGGGGATCTTAGAGTTGATACATAGTTATGTGTTTGGACCTGTGCCTGTTCCATCACTAGGTAAGTTTGTGTATTATGTTTCATTCATAGATGATTTCTCAGGGAACACATGGATTTATTTTCTTAGAAAGAAATCTAAGGTATTTGATAAATTTAAAGAGTTTAAGGCTTTGGTAGAAAATCAAACAGAGAAGAAAATAGAGGTATTGAGAACAGATAATGGTGGATAATTCTGCGGAAATGAATTTGAAGAATTATGTAAGAAGTGTGGTATAGCAAGGAAGAAGACTACTCCATACACTCCTCATGAGAATGGAGTTGCAGAAAGGATGAACATGACACTGATGGAAAAAGAAAGGAGCATGCTCAACGGTGTTGAGTTAGGACAAGAATTCCGGGCAGAGGCAGTGAGTACAACATGTTACTTGTTCAATCGATCACCCTCATTAACGTTGGATGATAAAACTCCACACGAGGTATGGACTAGAAATAAACCCTCTCTTCAACATATTAGAGTGTTTGGTTGTGTTGCTTATGTACATGTTCTCAAGGAAAATAAGAGTATCTGGATAAAAAGGCTGAAAAGTGTATCTTTACTGGTTAAAAGATGGTGTGAAAGGTTATAAGCTTTGGAAACCAAAAACTAAGAAGACTATTTACAGTCGAGATG
Source organism: Picea engelmannii (assembly GCA_009831015.1). Lineage (NCBI taxonomy): Eukaryota > Viridiplantae > Streptophyta > Pinopsida > Pinales > Pinaceae > Picea > Picea engelmannii. The sequence continues at coordinate 374,115 of ML783408.1, read as the reverse complement.
TTGTTTTCAGAGAGGTAAAAGATGTTTCCAAACAGGAATTCCTACCAAGGCCAGAAGAACTTGAGAAAATAGAGCTAGAGTTGGATGATGCAAAATCTGAATCATCTGAAAAAGATGAAGTAGCAGCAGAAGAAGAAGAACCTCATACCCCAGTATTGAGGAGATCAGTGAGAGAAAGAAGGCAACCAGAAAGGTATAGTCCATCTGATTTTCATTCCAATTTTTCTTTATCTATTACTGATGATGATCCCATAACTGTCAGGGAAGAAGTGAATTCAGAGGATAGTGAACTATGGAAGAAGGCCATGGTTGAAGAAATGTATGCCTTGGATAAGAATGAGCCATGGGATATAGTTGATTTTCCATCTGGAAGAAAATATGTTGGTAGCAAATGGTTGTTTAAGAAGAATTTTAATGCAGAAGGAAAAGTGGAGAAATACAAAGCTCAGCTAGTAGCAAAAGGTTTTTCCCAGGTAGAGGGAATTGACTTTGGTGAGATTTTTTCTCCTGTTTCTAAGTTAACTTATATTATATTTATTTTATGTATTGTTGTTGCTTTTGATCTTGAAGTGGAACAGATGGATGTGAAGACAACATTCCTACATGGGGATCTAGAAGAAGAAATCTACATGAAGCATCCAGAAGGCTTTATAGTGAAAGGAAAGAAAGAGTTGGTCTGTAAGCTAAAGAGGTCATTATATGGTCTGAATCAATCACCTAATATGTGGTACCAAAAGTTTGATACATACATCCTTGGATTGGGATTTGTGAGAAGCAGGGCTGATCACTATGTATATTCCAAGCAGGTTGGTAATCACTTCATTTATGTAGTGTTGTATGTTGATGACATGTTGTTGGTAGGAAATAACATGGATGTTATGAAGGAGGTCAAATCACAGTTATCCTCCAAATTTGACATGAAGGATATCGGTGATGCTAACTTCATTCTAGGAATGGAAATTAAAAGAGATCGTGCTAACAACAAACTCTGGTTGAATCAGAGAAAATATGTTGAGATAATATTGCAGAGGTTTAATATGCATGGAAGTAAACCGGTCAAGGTTCCTATTCCTATAGGTGTAAATTTATCTGTAGATCAGTGTCCCAAGACACAGGAAGAAGAAGAGGGCATGTCCCATGTTACGTATGCCAGTGCATTTGGCATTTTGATGTATGCAATGGTCTATACTAGACCGAACATTGCACATGCAGTGGGAGTTTTGAGCAGGTATATGTCAAAACCAAGGAGGGAGCATTGGACAATAGTAAAGAGGGTCTTCAGGTATTTGCATGGCACTACCAATTATGGATTGTGCTACCAAGGAAGACCGGGATTGGATAGAGTGGTGGACATACATGGCTTTGTTGATGCAAACTGAGCTGGAGATATGGATCACATAAGATCTAGAAGTGGTTATGTGTTTAACCTATTTGGAGGAGAAATCAGTTGGATGAGAAAAAGACAGGTTGTAGTGGCACTCTCAACTACAGAAGCCGAATACATGGAAGCCACTCTTGCAAGCAAGGAAGCAATATGGTTATAGGGATTGTGTTCAGGTATTGGGTTGGTACAACAAGCAGTGAGATTAGATTGTGATAGTCAAAGTGCAATATTCCTGGCAAATAACCCAACTTATCATTCGAAGACAAAGCATATTGATGTTCAGTATCACTTTGTGAGAGACATGGTTGAGGAAAAGAAGGTGTTACTGGAAAAGGTTGACACTTTGAAAAATGTTGCAGATTCATTGAAAAAGTCAGTGAGCACAGAAAATTTCTCTTGGTGTAGAGTAACAATGGGAATTGTTTCCCTAGATTGTTGACTATATATAATCATGTGGACCCCTGGATGCAAAAAAACAACAAGTGGGAGAATGTTGGGTATGTGTTATATTCTTTGCATGTGCGTGTGTGGGCATGTTAGATTCAACAACTGCATCTGACGATCTCTCGCAGTAGTGATTTTTGTGTCGTGTGTGTTGGGTGCTTCCTAGGGGGGTCCCAGGGGGGGCCATGTGTGGCCCCCCCTGGTTACACGCAGCGTTCGGGGCAATGCCCCCAATTTTTTTTTTGGGCGGTTTTTACTATTTTTAGCAGATTTTTCTATTTTTAGCGGTTTTCTAAATTAATCCCAGATTAAGGGATTAGGGTTTTGGTATCTACGAAATACCTAAAAACATTTTATATATTGTATGGTGAATGGTGAAATTCGATATAATGAAATAAGAAAGGTTTTCCCAGTTGAGGGTTTCCGGTATAAATCTATGTGTAGTATGTGAATGAGCCATTGATTAATTTTTGTTTTGCTTAAGAATCTATATGCATTGTTTTACTTCACAGGTTTAAAACTTACAATTTTTCAATTTCACCCAAATAGTGCCCAAAACCCTCATTTTCTTCCAAATTTCTAACATCGATTCCAGAGTCCCTGGTGGACCATTTCGCAAACCGCTTCTGTCAAAGAGGTAATCTCTTTCCCCTTTCTCTTTTCATGTTTTAAAATTGTGTTTTTAATGGCTTATTTTTGAGTTAAGGTCGATTTTTTGGAGCTCACTGCGCTTTGAGATCGTCCCAGGCTCACGCTATCATGAACTGTGATGATCCCAAATCACCATAGAGGACACATAGCTAGGGTGCGATGACGTCTCTCTACATAAAAGAAATCCCCTGTGACAACCACAACTCAATTTTTGAAAAGAAAAAATGACTTAGGAAAACTTCTAAGATTTGATTTTTTATGAATTTAATCATCTTTTGATGTTGCTTGGCAGGTTTTCCTCAGTAAAAATTCTTGAGTGGAGGGAACGTGAGAATGAGGAAGAATACTACTTTGCCGAGAATGACCCAGGCACTGTCATGGCACTTCGGGAGTGTGGTTTACTCAAATTCTTCAAAATTCAAGGCATGAGAGCCCAACTGAGATTGTTGGAGTATCTAGTCCACATGTGGGATGTAAATGAACAAGAATTTCACGTGGGTGTGCATACACTCACCTTGGAGATAAATGACATTTAATTTTTGATAGGGTTATCTTGCTGAGGCTCGCGGGTATCACTCTCACGAAGCAGGGGTGGAGGAGAACCCATTGAATACTATGTTGCACACCACTGCATGTCAGGTACGGAAAAGCATAGTGGAAAGGTTGCCATTAGGGATATTCAGTATTTACCATTGTGAACAATCCTCTATACTATCACCTGAATGACATGGATTACGAATCCCCATGTGGCTTTGCAAAGCCACTTTCATTATTCCATAGAGTGTATGGAGCCTTGTGTCTTCAATTAGTGTGAGGGTCTCTTGAATAATATGAATAAGCAATTGACAAAGTGTCATAATGGTTGGTTGAAATAGTTTGGTTATGGATCCATTTTAGTATCCTTCTTCCTGAAGAGGGTCCTCGTCTTACATCTATAGGTGGAGTGGGGCATACCCGCTCCACAATATCCACAGATGAAAATATGGGTGGATTTGATGGCTTGTCACAGTGGCGTGCCTATCGTCAAATATGACGAAGCTTTCTTCTAGTGGATGAGAGATCAGCTAATCATGGTGGAGGACTATGATTACATTGGGACAGACTTCCATGGGGATCCTGACTTATCTCTTCTTGAGGGATCTAAGTGGGGAGACATAGGTAAGAAGGAAATTTTCATTATATGATATTTTTGATATTTTAATTATATAAAATGTTTTTGTCATTTATCCAAGACTAATAAAGTGCTCTCAATAATGCAGATGTGGCACCTTATTGTCCTCTGGGATCATCTACCATTCAGACGTGAGTAGAGATAGGCATTGTGGTGGGTCGAGGAGTGGTTGTCGAGGATCTCGAGGAGATCGAGTAGAACCTAAAGGGATTAACCATGAACATCTCCGATATCACGGTGGATGAACTACCTCAGTACTACCAATGCCATACAGTTGGTGTATCAACATCTATTAGTCGACTGCTTCATAGAGTGGCATGGGCAGTCGTTTGTTACAACAAGAAACATCCTTGATGCTTTTGTATATGAAGCCATGAGCTTCACTATTTTGATATTCTAGTCTTTGGACAAACACTTTTTGTAACTTTTGACGTATTAATATAAAGTTCCTATCGGCTTACTTTTCTTTTAAAAAAGTTTGTTTAGGTTTATAAATGGCGCAAATGTCTATCTAACACACAATTAGCCAATGCATTTTTCAATGTGTTTAGACATCTAGGAATATGTTGATACTCAATATAATCAAAATGTCTTTCCAAGAGGTGAATTCTTAACTATACTCGTAACAATGTACGACTTCAGATGGAATAAACGTTACTCAATTGCAACACTACTAACTATGTATAAAGTCGTACAATAAGATTACATATGCCAAATGAAATGGCATTAGTTAATAACTCGATAACTGCATTGTATTTCGCGATATTATTAGTTGCACAACCAAGGCAAACACCGCGTAGACTGATCAACTCATATGTAGGTGCATATATTGCCCATGCAACATACACTAGGTTTTGAGTACTATGACTAGCACCATCAACAAATCTGATATAGGGTAGCGAAGACACCGATATCTGGAAACCAAGCACAATGCAAGGTAAGCATCTAAAAGGCGGAACAAAAACGAAAAAAGCACACTAGAGCATGATACACTAAAAATACAAATAACTCATGCAAAAATAGTTTAAACATAGTAATTCTTCAAGTAAATCCCATTTTTGGGTTCACTCAAGGGAATTCCATCGTAATCTACCAGCTCATACACCCCTTTATCCAACACTCATTTCATGATATAAGGACCATGCCACATGGGCTCGAATTTACTAGCCCCTAATAAGTCACGATCTTGTTCATAAAGGAGAACCAAACCACCCTTAGAAAAAACATGTGGTTTGACATGCTTGTCATATTGAGCTTTGACACGCTTATTCTAAGTTTCAATGACTAAGGAAACATCACAACGAGTCTCGTCTAATTGCATCAAATACAAGAGACGTTCCTCTTCAACTAAGGTGTTAGGGAGAAGTTTGACAACTAGTTTCAAAGATGGGATTTCACATTCAATCGACGAAATAACTTTGATATCATATACTAATTGGAAAGTTGTGAACCCCATGGCATGTTTAACGGATGTTTGATAGGCCCATAATGTCAAGAAGAGCATCATGTTCCAGCTTGACTTGTGAATTCCTACCATCCGTCGAAGCATAGTAGTGAGAACTTTGTTAATTACTTCAACCTGGCCATTGGCCTGTGGATAGTAAGGTGTTGAGTTTTCATGTCCAAGACCCAACTTCTCGGTAATTTCAAACATCATGAAATTGAAAAAATGACTACCATGGTCAATGACGATGTCTTGAGGGACACCAAATCTAGTAACGATATGATTGAATATGAACAATGTTGCAGTTTTCCCGGTATTATCAAATGTAGGCATCATCGCGACCCATTTAGTGAAATAATCCACGACTATGATAATGTATACATGCCCCCCTACCAAGTGAGGGTTACATGTCATGAAGTCAATTCCCCATTTAGTGAATGGACCAACGGAAACTACAGGGTAAAGAGTAGCAGGATGAGATCAGATCCTATTGTTATATGTTTGAAAAGCGTGGAATTTTTGGACGACAGTAATGCAATCCTTAAACAATGAAGGCCAGAAGTAACCAACTCGTAAGATATTTTGGGCAGTGGAATACCCAGACACATGAACATGACATGCTCTGGAATGACAGTCATTCAAATCTTTCTCAGCTTCATCATAGGTTAGACATAGTCGAAATATGGAATCAATACCACGATGGTAAAGGGTATCACAAAGGATAATGTATTGATAGGCTTGATACCGAATATGACGAAGATCCACACTAGAAAGATCGAGATGGAAATTTTGGGTTTGGAGATAAATGATAATGTCTCCATACCATATGTCATCATAACTGATCAGAAAGAGAGACTCATCAGAAAAGGAATCCTCTACCACAATTTATTTCTCAGTAGAGGGAAGGTCACATATCAACTCGACAAAAAACAAATATTTCTTTGATTTGGCTCACTAGAACTCCAAATCAAACTCCTGGAGAATCACTATCCATTTGGAGTATTTCCCCCCTAGCAATTTTTGAGTAAGTATGTGTTGCATAGGGTTGCAATCAAAAATGACTGTGGTTTTGCGTAATAATATATAATGATGAAAACGTTGAACAAATTGAATAGCTGCCAAGGCCAGTTTCTCCACATGCAAATATTTGGTTTTGGTGGTCGTGAGACTTCGACTCAAATATTAGATAACATGTTCATCATGTGAATCATCCTATTGGAATAGAACCATAACTATGGTAGAGTCTGAAGCAACTAAGTATAAGAAATAAGCTGGACTATAATTGGGAGGAAACAAGAGTGGTGTATGGGTTAAGGAAAGTTTCAAAGCTTGAAAAGCTTTGTTAGAAATGTCATCTAATAGAAAATCGTCACCCTTCTTAATAAGTCAAATAAAACCTTTCATTAATTCAACATAATTGGGGATGAATCGATGTAAAAAAATTTCCTTCCCTTGCAAACTTTGGAGTTGGTGTAAGGTAGAAGGAGGAGGCAGATTGAGGATATCTTCAACCTTAAGAGCTTCCACTCTAATCCCATGTGTAGAAACGATAAAACTAAGAAGTCATCTGGACTCCACACAAAAAACAAATTTATGTGGATTCAATCATATGTGATAATAGTGACAGCGTAGGAAAATGGCTCGTAAATGTACCGGGTGATCTTGACGATGCATGGAATGCAACGGTAAATCATCTAGGTAAGGTTGTACAATGTGCTTAATATCATGAAAATCATAAGACATAGTGCGTTGAAAAGTCGCACCAACATTCTTAAGACGAAAAGGTAGTTTTCGGTATGCAAAGGTTCCCCAAGGGAAAATAAAAGCAGTCGTATGTTGATCCGCAGGTAAAATATTGATTTTATTATAGCCACAGAAACCATCCATTAAAGAGAAGATTTCACTTCTGGCACAATCGTCAATGATCTGGTCAACGAAAGGGGTTGGATAATTATCTTTGGGACAAGACTTGTTGATATCCCTATAATATACACAAACACGGATCATGCCTTGTTTCTTCGTAACCGGAACAATATTAGACACCCAATCATTCAAAGCCACAGGATAGACAAAACCGGCTTTAAGAAGTTTTTTAACTTCGAGTTTAATAGCAGCAACTTTGTGTGGATGTATTGGGAAAAGTCTTCATCGAACGATTTTAGCATATAAGTAAGTCTTAATCTCATGTACAACAATATCTAGATCAATTCCAGGCATCTCTTCATAACTCCAGGAAAAAACATCATAGAATTCTTGGAAAAGAGCTTTGTAAATTTGGATCTCATCAGCAGAACATGACGCACCAATATGAACATTTTCCATGATTCTGGGTTTAATCAAAATATCTAGAGGGATGGTGGGTGAAATGTTACCCAAGTTCCCTTCGTACAAAACATTGTGTATTAGCTCAGGAACATGGGAAATAGTAACAATAGTAGACAGATTTGAAATCCATTGATCACTCTATATGCTCTCGGGTTCCAAGAAGAGAATAAAACGATGATGCCCATCGAGCCATGGGGTATCTTCCATAGAAATGATTGTCATGATCATCTCATTGGTGTGAAATACCACTTGAAATGGATTCAGAGACGTATCTAAGAGATAACGATGAGAAGGAGTTTCTGATTGAATAGCTTGATAAGCCAATTCTATTGGACTTAAAGGAATTATGTCGCCATAATGAAGAAATTCGTCAGATCTCAGTACTATCCAAGGGTCATAAGACTCAGGGATTTCACCAATAGTGGTTGATATCATGTTAATCTAAGCAAAAAAATGAGTAGGAATATTGGATGGTCGAATGGGGAACATACCCATTAACGATGAATCCTTTATAATACCCACACCGACATTCTTATAACCGGGAGGTGTTTTCGCAATGAAAGGTATGTTACTAGTACATGAATCAGAATTAAAAAAGGTGAGTTGATCGACAGTAACAACTTTTCCTTGGTGAGGGAAACGTATCACACAGAAAAGAGTAGAAACAACTGCATGCATGGAATCGATCCAACTACAACCAAGTAGAAGGTTGTAATTGAGTGGTGCATCAAAGACCTCTACCTCAACAATAACTGCTTTTCCTTCTAACGTAATAGATAACGAAGGAATAACACCATAAGGTTTAAAACCTATATCATTAAAAGATTTTAGAGTATTCTGTGACTCGGTAAGGGCAAGATAGCCAATGTATTTCCAACAAGTGACAGACATGACGCAAGTCAAGGCTCCTTCATCAATAACGGTTTGACAAATATTCTTCTTTTCCACAATAACTTGTATTTGAAACGCTAATTGAGGAGGAAGCCTTCGAATATGATCTTCCAAGTCAAATAGTATCAAGTTTGTATCGGTAGTATCAATTCCACCAACATTATTTAACAATGTTGTTGGCATAGGGGTAGACCCAGTGTTCAACTCCAAGAGTGCATCAACAAGACCTAGCTACTAGCCCTTTCAGAAACACCTGTGAAGCAGATGTAGTCTCACCCGAAGTAGCTATGAGGGGGTTGCAAGACAAAGATGTCTACAACCAAGGGAATATCAATAGGGTCTCACAACAACATCATAATCATCATATAACAATTTCCCTCTTAGATCTACTCTAACACAGCTATGCAATAACATAATAACAATGACAGAGACCAAGACATCAATCATACACGCATAACACCAGACATACGTGGTTCACCCTCTCTTTAGGGCTACGACCACAGAATTGTGCTTGAGATTTATTAAGATAAAGCATACAGTTCTAATCTTCACTCTCAGCTAGCAGATCTTCTGTCTTCTTCCTCTGTTTCTCTCCCCTTCCTATGCACCTAGTTGCAGGACTTGACCTTCGCACACAACTGAAGATCTTACAATGCTAGAAAAAATCTCTCTCTCTGCAGGCTCTCTTACAATATAATGTTCTCTCACAACAACAATAGAACTAGATCAACAACAATATCGTACCAACTCAACCCAGGTCCTTTAGACCTCTACTTATACATTATAATAGTTCATCGATAGTCTTAGGTCAGAACCTAAGTGTCCACAACCCTAGATACCAAAACCCTAGGTGACTAAAACCCTAGGTCAACTTGACCCACTTTCCCCGGGCTTCGCCAACCTTCCTTTCCTTTCTTCTTGCGTGGTGCTAATGGTGGATTTTCCCACTAGCTGAGTTGTCCTCGATCCATCTTCCTTTCTTATCTGTCATCCTTGATCCTCTCGTCCAACGACTTTATTTTATGTACTTCGCTCCATCTTTTCTTCTCTTTTGCACACTTCGCCCCAATAATAGTTACTGTGTCTTCCACGAAGTGCGCATTCCACCTTTTCTTCCTTGATATCTGCTTCCTTCCATAACCAAGGACCAATAGGCCCCTAACGCTCACTTGTGACTCATCTTGAGGCACTTCAAATCTGATCCTTCTGTTCTACTTTGACTTGTATACTGCGCAGTGCAACCTTTGCTTTTTGCTCCATGCCTCCCTTCCTTCTACAGACTGCCTTTTATGTGTCTGGTACCCAGTTTCAACTGCACCTGGTACTTGGACTCTTTTCTTTATGCTTCTTACCAATAGCTGTGAGGCAGCTGGTTGTCATAATACAACTTCATCCGACTCCCATTCACTAATCCTTCCTTCCATTCTCCATTCAATGTCTTCAATTGTGCAACTCCTCCTTCTGTAACATAAGCAATCTCATATGGCCCAAGCCAATGCATTCTGAACTTCCCAGGATGTTTTATGAACTTACTATCATACACCAGTACTAAATCACCTTGCTTGAATTCCTTCTTCTTGATGTGCCTATTATGATAGGCCTTTTCTCTTCCCTTCTGAACCTGCTGGTGGAATCCTGCAATAAATTTGTCTTCTTCCAGTTCAACCAACTGTGCAAGCCTCTCTTGAATAGTGTCGGTATCATCCATACCTGTAAAGGAAACGATTCTTAATCTTGGCACTAAGTATTCCATTGGGACAACAACTTCTGCATTATTAGTTTCTTGCAAGTGGTCCTATAGGCCCACAGTACTATTGGTACTCTTAAATCCCAATCATCCATGTTTGAACAACAAATTTTCGACAACGTTGTCTCCAATATTTTGTTGAAGGCTTCAACTATCCCATTTTCCTATGGATGGTAAGGTGTTCTCTTCTGATGGTGGACTTCAAATTCCTCAGTCAATGCTTTAACTGTCTTATTGATGAAATTTTTTCCTTGATCGCTCATAAGGATCTTTGGGCATCCAAACCTGGTTATGATATCATCAAATATAAAGCGCGCGATTGTAGTTGCACTACAGTCCTTAACTGCTCTGGCTTCGTCCCATCTGGTCAAGTATTTTGTTGCATTAATAATGTACCTTTCTCCTGTGCGCTTCCCTGGTGGGTTTATAGGTCCCACGAAGTCAATGGCCCATTTTTCAAACGCTTGTAGGGTCATTTGCAGTACTAATGGAATTTCATCTCTTCTAGATGGTTTCCCAACTCTCTGGAATACATCGTAGGCTTTGGCATAATCTTTAGCATCTCTGTGTAAGGTAGGCCACCAAAGTCCAGCTCTCAAAACCTTCTGTGCAGTTGCTCTCCCTACGAAATGTCCTCTTGTGATGCCTTTTTGAGCTTCTGCGAGGATCACTGGTCACTCTGCCTCCATAATGCATCTCCTTAGTACCTCATTAGGTCCTATCTTATATAGGTGTCTCGCTATAAGTGAAAAGTTTGCAGTGCGCACCATTGGTTGTTTCTTTTGAGAGATGGTATACTCACTCGGTGTGATTCCTGTTGACAAGAACTGGACTATGTTTGTGAAGTGATAATCAATATGTAATGGATAGCAGTTGTGCATCTGACAGTGTGTCCTCCAAACTGGTGGGTTCTTCGCCTTGTTTCAACCTTGACAAGTGGTCAGGGCCTTTATTCATCCTTCTTGGCTTAACTATGATATCAAAATCATATTCTTGAAACAATAGAAGCCATCTGCATATTCTCCCCCCCAACACTGGCTTGTTGATCAGGTAGTTCAATGCAAAGTGATCAATAAACATTTTAAAGTGTCCTCCCAACAATTAGTGGAGAAATTTCTGCAGTGCATACACCATGGCCAATCCTTCTCTTTATGTAGTGGTGTAGTTAATTTCAGTTGTAGATAGCTTCCTGCTAGAAAAATCTAACGGATGGTTGATGTCTCTTGTTCCTGGTTGAGATAACATAGCTCCCAAAGGAATGGAAGATGCATCGACATGCACATGAAACTCCTTACTCAATTCTGGAAAAACCAGAATAGGTGCAGTAACCATCTTTTGTTTCAGTGTGTTGAAGCTCGTCTGGCATTCTTTTGTCTAGCTAAACTGGCAGTCTTTCTTCAGCAGCTTCTCCATAGGTGTTGTAAGCTATGCATATCCTTTGATGAGTTTTTTGTAGTAGCCACAGTGTGCAATTGTTTGACCGACGTCGAAGGTGGGAGATCAACGATAATGGAAATTTTAGATGGGTCTACCAACAATCCCTGCTTACATACAATATGTCCTAACAACACTCCAAATGGTGAGAAGAAGATGCACTTATTTAGATTCAAAGCAATTTGACACTTCCTGCATTTATCCAACATTATTCTTAGACATTCAATATGGTTTTTCAACAAACTAAACACAGTCCAGTCATCAAAATATGATTCTAAAAAATTATGCAAAAATTATTTAAATGCTTCAACCACCACCCTGGAAAAGATGGATGGGGAATTCTTCAGTCCAAATGGAATCACTTTATATTGGTAAGATCCCCATTCTGTGGAAAACGTGGTCTTTTGGCGATCTTCCTTAGCAATCCAGATCTGATGGTAGCCTGAAAATCCATCTGTAAAAGAATATACCTCCTGGCCCCCGACATTGCCTAATACTTCATCAGTGAATGGTGTAGCGAAGCGGTCATGCAAACAGGCATCATTCAACTTCCTGAGATCCACACATATCTTGATCTCACCTGTATTTTTTTCTTGTACTACCATAGGTTTTATCCACTCTGATTCTTCGACAGGTTCAATAATACCTACTTCCAGCATTCTGTCGAGCTCGATCTTCATTTTTTCTTTGTATTTAGGGTTCAACCTATAGGGTCTTTTCTTGATGGGATTCACACCTAGTTTCAAAGGGATCCTCATCTCTCCCATAGGTCCTTTGATGCCATTCATCTCAGTGAACTTGGTCGGAAGCAAGTCTTGATACTCATGCAAAAACTTTGTAATCTTGTCAATGGTTGTAGCATCCCAGTAATCTCCGACATTGGCAAGATTCGGGGTCTCTTATGTTCCAATATTGGCCTTCTTAATCTTGATTGGTTGCCCAATAAATGGTATCTCAATTCCTGGTCCTTCCACATCTCTTTGGCATTTTGTTTCTACGATGTTCACCTACCTTGGATAATCATCTTCATCAGCATTGATGTTGTAACAGCTTTGCAATTTCTGGAATGGCGCAGTCCATTCGTCCTCTTCCTGTTCCATAGGGAGGCTAGTGGCCTCCTCAAATACCTTTTGTCTTACAATCTGTAAGGCTTGGTCTACTTATGGGTATTGGCTTTCAAAGAAAAAAGTTGTTTCAAAGTTCTGAGTCATACCTTCCCAATATGCAGTGATGAGGCACAGCTCCACTTGAAGGTACCAATTAATAGGGGTCGTATCTAGTGTATTAATGAATCTGTGTACCCATTGTTCTTGAGGAATATTGCTCCAAGATTCTTCATAGCTTCGCACATGGTCCTTTGGACAGCTTCGACCTGTGTATCTCACTTTGCAACTTTCTACTTGCGCTGAGAACCGTGTTGTCATCAAAGTTCGGCATTGTGTCCAATCTGTAATGTTAATTTTGTGCGTCCCCCACCATATTTCTGGTGTGGCTTTGAGGGCCTCATCCATTGCCAATAGTCTTTGCTGTGCTGGTACACTTGCTTCAAAATATTATAGGAAGGCTTCTAAAGGATTCAAACCATAAAATGTGGGTAAGTTACTTACTGTTGTGTCGATCCAACGAACATCTCTGGTTAATCTAGCACATCATCTTGTAGATACTTCATACATCTTATTATTCCAGTTCTCCAGTGCTTATTTTGAGTCTGATGAGCATGCGTTGTCACTTCGCCAGCTTAGATTCCCATCGGCTTTAGGATTAATGTAATCTTGTTGTCTAGTTGTTAATTTGTATATGTTTTCCATTGCATATGCATGATCTTCTTCTCTGATAGGTTTTGTGTACCGATGACATTCATCTGGATATAAGGGTGCAATGAACCTAAGTCCATCTCTTTCAAATGTCATACGCCTTTTCTTTAAATCAACAACAATGGAGTTGTTGAAGGCTCAATAAATTCCTAATAGTGCAAGGTAAGGGAAACTATCATCATCTATTTCAATTACCTCAAAATCTGCAAATGTTCTTACTCCGTCGATGTCCACAGGGACACGTTCCAGTCTACCAAATGGACTTATAGCATGCTAATTATCCATCCTAAGCCTCATAGGAGAATAAATCAGCTTGGGTTTTCCCATCAGTGCCTAGGTTTGCTTCGTCATGGCATTGACCTCTGACCCTAAGTCGAGGACCACATAGTCTATGTCATACTCTCCTATTTGAGCATTCAAGTGCAATTCTTTATCCATCCTTCTCTTCTTACCAATTTGGTGTACTTCCCTATTCAGTAAGGGATCTATTTTTCCTATCTCATATTGCCTTATTATATTATGTAATTCTTGTACATCGCTTTGATCCTGAATCAACTTAATACAAGTATATAGAAATTCTATGACCTTGCTTACCTCTTTTCCTTCTTTCAGTGAAGCAGACTAATCAAATGCTAGAGGCATTCCATATTCTTTCACTTCTGGTCTAGACTTTGATGAGGAACCTTGATCTACTTTGAACTCTTTCCTTGCCTCCTCAAATATTTGTCTTTCTTTCTTTTCATCAAAAGTCTGGGTCTTCTCTACAACTTTCTTGATTCTTGAGTCTTCTGCGATCTTTCCTTGGGTCGCTCTATCATGTCCTGTAGCAGCGCCTCCTCTAGTAATAATAGCGACTCTAGGATCGGCTTCGCGAGGTTCATCATAGATCAATTGCACTTGTGGGTTCTTTTGGGGTCCTCGTCTTTCCTGAAGCTTAGCTAGCAGCACAGGATGATCTTCTATAACATGGTCAAACGAGCTGCAGTAACTGCAAGTGGTGCAAGGGTTATGACAATCCCTTGCAAGTTGTCTTGGTTGTGCACAGTTATAATAGATGATTTGTCCTTGGCCTCGACTCATGCCTCCTCCTCATCCTCTTCCTTTGAATCCACCACGAGGATTGTAGTTTCCTCTCTCAGGGGAGTTATACTGCATGGCATTTCCTTCTTGTTGTACTTCGCCTTGGATCTTATATATGTCTCTCGACCTCTCATGCATGAGATCATAAGACCTACAATCCATGTCATCATGTCCTACAGATTTACAGAATGTACAGTACAAATTTGTAGGTGTTCGGACATACTTTTGCATGTAGTATCACTCAATAGTACGATGTATGTTTCTGCATACCTCGCACCAAGGTAAGGTGACTTTCTTCAAGGGGCTCGGAGCTTCAGAAGCCAAGTATTCATTGAATAGAGGGAATTTTTCCTTGTCATGACCTTCTGATCTACATCTGACACACCAGATGTATTATCTTTTATATTTTTCCTTGTCTTCCTTCATGTCTTCGACCTGTAGAGACAAACTAGATAGTTGACTCAAGATGTGACTCATACTTGAGTTGGATTCTCCCATAGGGGTTGATTCTAGCTTCATGGAAATCTTCAATGCCTCATCTTGTGAAGTGATCTTCTATTGCATCAGAGGAACTCTGATGTGGGGTAAGAGTGTAGCAATGAACCATTCTTTGTTCTGTTCGTTTGGGATCTGGAAAATCAATCAACTTGTTAAGGTTTTGAATCTCTGATCAAACTCCCATACTGGTTCAACCACCTTCTATTTGATCTCTTTCATCTCTGTAATACATTGTGACTCTGACTTAGGTTTCTTGAACTCCGTGATCAACGTGTTATTGATCTGATTCAGTGGCCTAGGCTGTGCAAGTCCTTGGAAAAGCTTCATGTACCAGCTCAATGTGCGATCCCTTAGAGTGGTACTAAACTGGGTTCTTTTTACAACTTCATCTGTGACATTCTTAATGTTCCATATGGCTTCACACAGGAACTAGTGTTGATTAAGATCTTCATATCCATCTCCCCTAAAGATAGGAAGCCTCATCTCATCTTCCATAGATCTTCCTACGGTTCCTGACTGAATATGTGGTGGACTAGTATTGACAGTGCTCTGGACGCTCTGGTGACTAGGATTACTCTGGTTGATTATTATTGAATCAACAGGAAGGATAATGGTACTTACTTCGATGGTTTGCGTGGTTTCTGAGGTTTCAATTTCTCCTCATCAAATCTCTTCAACTCATCCTTCCTCTGTTTCGGTGGGTTCTGATTGTTCTTCGTCCGTCAGATATGCTTCTTCTCCACTGTAGAAACCCTCTTCTCCATAGTTTTGCTTGAACAGGTTCTCAAGGTGAAACCCTCTGAATACTCTTCCACTGCATGTATGTCCATCTTCTGTGTCATTGTCACTATCTGAATTCTTGAACATTATCCTTTTCGGATCCATCCAATCTATTGTATCTTCAAGATGTTCTTCTCATGCAACAACATCTTGAGTCTCAACTTCAGGAATTGTAAAAAATTTCCTTTGGGTCCCTTAAAGAAATATCTTTCATCTTGGTTGTATGACTCTACTCTGTCAACAACAAACTCTGTGATGTACCCTCCAATGGTAATATTGAACCATTGATCTATTGCTCGTGATATGGTATTATCAACTCTTTTGACCTTCTTGATCAACTCCAACGTCCAAACCACAGGAGGTCTAGATCGGATCTCGAACTGGGTATCTTCTAGTCTAGCTAGCAACTCATACATCTCCTGGTGGATTCCTCCAAAGAATATCTCGTGTATATCGATAAAGATATATTTCTCCAACCAATCCTCTGTACTAAAATTAGGGTTCTTCTTCTGGGATTCAACGAAGTCCTTCTCTTGATCCTCTATCCACTTTTGAGTCTCTGTCTTCGATGGAAACCACCTTGACATTCCCTCAAAAATACTTATGTCTTGGAAATGGAACCATTTGTTGGCACAAGGGCAGACCCAGGGTTCATCTCCAAGAGCACACCAACAAGCCCTAACTACTAGCCCTTTCGGTAACACCTCTGAAGAAGATGTAGTCTCACCTAAAACAACTATGAGGGGGTTACAAGAAAGAGATGTCTATAACCAAGGGAATATCAACAAGGTCTCACAACAACATCATAATCATCATATAACAATTTTCATCTTAGATCTACTCTAAAATAGCTATGCAATAACAGAATAACAATGACAGAGACCAAGACATCAATCATACATGCATAACACCAGACATACGTGGTTCACCCTCTCTCTAGAGCTACGTCCACAGAATTGTGCTTGAGATTTATTAAGATAAAGCATACAGTTCTGATCTGCACTCTCAGTTGGTAGATATTTTGTCTTTTTCCTCTATATCTCTCCCCTTCCTGCACACCCATCTACAGGACTTGACCTTCGCACACAACTGAAGATCTTACAATGCCAAAAAAACTCTATCTCTCTGCACTCTCTCTTACAATATAATGTTCTCTCACAACAACAATAGAACTAGATCAACAACAATATCATACCAACCCAACCCAGGTCCTTTAGACCTTTATTTATACATTATAATAGTTCACCAACAGTCTTAGGTCAGAACCTAAGTGTCCAAAACCCTAGATACCAAAACCCTAGGTGACTAAAACGCTAGGTGAACTTGACCCTCTTTCCCTTGGCTTCACTAGCCTATCTTTCCTTTCTTCATGCATGGTGCTAACGATTGATTTTCTCACTTTTTGAGTTGTCCTCGATCCATCTTCCTTTCTTATCCGTCATCCTCCATCCTCTCATCCAACGGCTTGCTTTTCTGTACTTCGCTCCATCTTTTCTACTCTTTTGCTCACTTTGCCCCAGTAACAGTTACTGTTTCTTCCGTGAAGTGCACATTCTACCTTTTCTTCCTTGATCTCCACTTCCTTCCATAACCAAGGGCCAACAAGTGCCTTCTATTGCGTAGGAAAACTTTTAAGGACTTTGAGAGCTGACATCGCAAAAGGTGCATGTGCAAGATCTTCTACAATACTGTAGTTTTGAGCAGCACATGCGTGAGGGTTAAATGACGACTTACAGACAACGCCCTTAGGAGGAAGAATAATTGTATATAGAATCATTCATTTGAGATGAAGAGGACCGTTAGGAGGTGAAGTTGATGGAGGAGGTTGAACCAATGGAGGTGGTGAATCATCATCTTTCTCTTTCGAAGGAGAATAATCTTTGGCTCGAGTAGTGACTGCAACTTCATTCTTCTTGTAATCACTAGTACACATAAGTACATAAGATGTGGTAGAGGGAGAAGGTTGGTCATGAATGACCAATTGGGCATGTTTCTGAGAAGGAAAATGTTGTGACAAAATGACGGATGTAGGAGGTGTCCCTGTCCCTTGCAGGAACTTAGTAACCTTAGCACATCGTGGACAATTTTTCGTATAATGATCCTCACCGCAGATAATAAAAGGATAACGAGGTTTGCGCTTTTATTTGTCATCAGTAGGATGAGTCTTAGGTTTATCACATTGTTGATTATTATTATTTTCCTCCTTATTCTTACCCTTCCCTTTCTTTTTATTTTGATTTTTTCCGACAGGTGTAGATTGAACCGAATTAACCTCAAATGTTTTATCGGGAGAAGGAGTTGGAGGAGCAGTATTGTATACATTAGTAGTAGTAGATTTGGGATTGGAATGACTGGCTTTTTTAGACCGAGTCTCAGAGTGAAAAGTGCCAATCATGGCATCAACAACATGAGAAGCTACTAGAGTTATTGGGGTTGGATTTGTAGACGGGAGAGGAGCATCAAGGATCAATTCATATAGTGTGCTCGTTTGTGAATAAATAAGATCCAAGTATTGAGCACGACTAATCTCCTGCTCTTCAGTGACGACACCACCCATGGCAAAATCACGGGCTATAGGACCGATGAGGTATTTGGTAAACCACTCGGTCAATAGTTTATCATGAAGGGGAAATTTGATTAAGCGTCTTATTCTCCTCCACTCGTGAATATGATTGGCAATGTGAGTAGATGAGGACTGTTTAATTGAGCTCAAAATTTTGGTTCTTGTCTCATATCGCATCAGTAATTGGTAGTGCGTTAAGAAATACATAGCTAAGGTGTTGAAATCATTGAAGAATCCTCGTGGAAATTTGATATACCATTTGGTTTCCAAACCCGTAAGAGTTCCTTGGAAAAGACGTAATCTAATGGAGTTGTCCATCAAAGAGTTGGATGAACACCAAAGATGTAAAGTCATGATGTGATTATTTGGGTCTTCCCCTGATCGACCATCAAAATTAGGAATGTTTGATGGTAACTTGGAAGGTATGACTGGCCAATAAGGAGAATGAAAAATAGGATCATTCAAAATCCTAGATAAATCTGGTAAATCCAAAGTAGCAAGAAATGACAACTGTCTAT
Source organism: Picea engelmannii (assembly GCA_009831015.1). Classification (NCBI taxonomy): domain Eukaryota; kingdom Viridiplantae; phylum Streptophyta; class Pinopsida; order Pinales; family Pinaceae; genus Picea; species Picea engelmannii. The sequence continues at coordinate 355,371 of ML783408.1, read as the reverse complement.
TCACTTGAGGAAACTGGTAATTTTGAGGAGGTAGTCACATAGTTATACCAGTAGGACCATAAGTAGTATGTATATAGTTAGAGGGTCCTGTCAAATTTGGTGGTGGAGGGTTTTGAGTCAAATATCCAACATGAGTTGGTTGATTGGGTAAGATTCCTTGGAAAGGAGCATTAGACTGAAAACCTTGACCCCAGGTAGGAATCATAGAACCTGGATATGGTTTCTTGGGATTAGTGGGTACAAAAGAATTAAATTGAGGAGTTTTCCCCCCAGGCGGTTGTTGATTTCCTTGGAAAGGAAAATTCTAAGGTTGAGATTGTAATCCAGGGATATATTGCCTGTATACTGGCTTATGACCCCCAACTTGGGGTTTTCCCCCAACTTGAGGTTGCCCCCCAACTTGAGACTAGCCTCCAACAGAAATTTGAAAACTAGAAGCGACAAAATGACTTTTGCCTCCAACTTGATTGGAGCTACTGGGGTCACAAAGATTAGATCCTCCGGGTGGAGGTGGAGGAGGAATGCTAGGCCCCCGGGAGAGAACCTAGGTAGGTGTAGGAACAAAAATACTAGCAACATTATACCCAGGAGGAACAAAAATATTAGGCCCTCCAGATGGACTATGGGTAGGATTAGCAATAGAAGTATTCAAAGCTTTATAGCCAAGTGGAAGTGACGAATTTGATCTAAGAGGAAGTTGTGTTCCAATAGGAGCTTGAGTTATTATCGAACTTTCGAAAGAAACATGTGTAACTTGTGGGACCATGGTAGAGCCAGCGAGCTGGAGAGGAAGAATTGTATGAGAACAAACCAACAATTGGTCTGAGATTGTGACAACATTATTGGTCGTTATAGTAAAATGATCTAATGGTACTGTATAAGCAGTGGAATTCACAGGTGTATGTGATGCCATAGGTTTATTAAAGGTTGTCTAGCATAGGTGACTCATTCCTAGTTTTTCAAAAATATCGTGTCCCAAAGAGGTCCTCCAAAGAGAACGAACAGGGACAAAGCTAGGATAAAAAATTCCATCAGTATGAATTAGAGTTCTAAACGACTCATTTTGAAAGGGTGGATCGTCTACACTAGACTATGTGTGAGGTCCAGTAGGTATTCTAGTATAATCTTTAGCAAAAACGTCTCTCGTTAAATTTATCCGGAGAAAAAGTGGATCTTGTACAACACTCAATAACGTATTAATAGGAAGTATCGATTCCTCCAATGGAGTAGAAATTCCAATCTCAGAGGCTACGTCATTATTGATTGCTCCTTCAAGAGAACCCTCTCGTGAGTTAGGAAGCAAAGGAGCGTATTCTTCTGGGTCTTACGGAGGTAACCCTTGTATCCTACATGAACGACGAGGTTCGATGTTGGCCACACCAAATAAAAAATGAAAGAAATATATGGCGAACTAAAGAAATAAACAACACTCACTAATAAAATCTAGACATCAAACACACAAACAAAACCTTCTTATTTCGAAGTCACTAGTTGGTGATGAAATCCAACGTCGCGAAATCAAGACAAGAAGGGGTTGGGATAAACCGGGTGGAAAAGTTACATTGACGAATTGCTTAACGAACTTACACCCTAGTGCAAGCTCCCACACATAATCATGGGTATACCCTCCAAGGAGCCCGAGTGAGTTTGGCCAACGTCGATTCTAGGTACCGTGAAGAATTTCCCCTCCACAGTCATCTCGTGTAAAGACTCTAAAGAGATAGGCCACTAAGGTTACCAATTACGACAATGAAGCATGGGGAAGCAGTCAGCGGTCCAATCCATGTGCAAGGGCAGGGTATCTAAGCCCGAAATCAACTCGAGAAGGTCCCCACCGAATTTTCTTCTCAAGTGACCCCCAATAATAAGCGCAATATCTACACTAAGACCAACAAAGCAAGGTGAGTAACTTTTCTGGTCCTAATGTGACCTCGTGATTGACCCTTGTGTTAGAAGGGCTTCCCACGACAAAATGTAGCAAGTGGATTTTTACTCTCCCTATCACAAGATACTATTGTGTGTTTTTATGCTTTGGAGAGTGTTCCTTACAACCTATTCCAAAGCACTGTCCTAGCTAATGTTGGTGTATAAAAGTTCTAGAAAATAAAAGTTGCTAATATATTTTAAAATTATGCTGAATTTTAAAGGTTGTTGCTTACTCAAAAAGGGAAACGAAAGTGAAACTAATGATGTATTTGACCTTGAACCAATAAAATGAAAAAACAGATGAAATGCAATCATTTCATTCGATGAACTCTAATTACAATAGGGAGAAGGTTTCTCTTTTCAAAATACAAAAATTACAAAGCACAATTTCTCAATCTTTGAATGATATGGATTCCAAACAATCAAAACGTACCAAATCTTCCAATTTTCTCTTTTCAAAAAATATTTGAATGCAAAAGATTTCTTACAAAGACTACTAAAAAGAAGAATAAACTTCATTCCTCTCCTATTCAAATCAGAATAGAGACATAATCCAAAAAAGAAAGAATGGTCTAAGAAGATTGATGCATTATCAACACTATTTCCCAAATCAAACTCATAATGCAAGCAAAAAATCAAAAGATAAGAAAACTATTTGTTGAATGCAAACAAAAATTGTTTCTTAATCAACAACAATCCAAAACTTAAAATAAATCCAAAACTCAAAAGAAATCAAGAACAACTTATCAAGCAAGCACTCAGGAACAAAACCTTGAGATTACACCCTTGCAATAAGAAGTAAAAAATAAAATTTACAAAGCTTATGAAGAAGACTCTCAATTCTTTAAAATCAATCAAATCCAGGCTTAAAATATGTAAACCAATCATTCACTAAAGATAAAAGTTCATCCCAAGAAGTAAAGACAAATCTGGGAAAAGAAAAGAAAATTGATTGTCACTCCAACAATTCCTACAAGAATCATCGCAGGCTGCAGAAGGGTACAATGCGACGATGTAGAATCGTCACAGGTTGTAAGTAAGGCACACTGCGACATCGTAGCCCTGGTCTACACAATTAGGGTGCGACGATGAATAATCATCGCAGGCCAAAAACAAGACACAGTGTGACGATCTCTGAATATAAAGAAAATTGAATGACAAAATTTCTCAATGAACTTTCAAAACCAGAGAGTCAAGATGGATCACCCACAGACTTAGAGAATGAAATTGATCAAAAGTAGGCAAACCAAAAGAAAATAAGAATAAAAAAACCAAAAGAATTTGTATCCCCAATATGGTCGCCAATTTTGTTATCGAACAAATCGGTAAGTGCAGACACAAACTAATATCCCTAACTTCAACAAGAAGCTAGAACAAAACAAGACAGAGTACAAACTTCACCTTAGACTTCGTTGTCATATAAATTAGTTCAGAGAGGGACAAGTGACATACCTTTTAAATGGCGCTTGATCCTCTCTAGTGTCGTCCTTGTCACTCCATCTTTGGATTTGCGGGATGGTGATTCTATTTAAGAAGCCCAAACCAACAAAGAGAGAGAACAAAGATATATATATTCCAATGAATTCTATGTATAAGATCAAGGAGTTATAAAATAAAAGTAAAGACACCTTTATAGGGAAGAAATGTATTGTTGCATTATATTAAATGGAAGTGAAGAATACAACCCATGCCTTGATGTTCCAAGGTCCCTTCCAATGGCTCTTTGTTCCAACACACATGTCTTTTCTCCAATTACTTTGATGAAGAAGATCCACAATCTGACTTAGAGAGATAAAGAAAATTTATCTCAAGTATAATCTATAGCAGAATTCTTCATGCATAAGAAAGCATTAGCCTTTTCCATAAGAGATCCATCTTTATATAGGGTGAAACAAGGATGGATGGGGAGATTAGGATGATCCCACTAAATCAGAGAAGTGAGTAAGATCCAAACTGATCGTAGACCACCTCATATTCTGGAAGATTCCCTTCTAGAACATTCGTGAATTTCACTTTTCCCCTTGTTTAAGCATCGTCGCACCCTATGCACAGGCAGCCTGCAACCACGTCGCAGTTCATGTTTAGTACAGCGTGCGACAATCAAGCATCGTTGCACCCCAAGTATAGAGCAGGGTGCAACGATCTCCTTTGATAGTTTTTAAGGAAGAAAAGCTAATTCACTTTTCTCATGGAGAAAGTCTCTTTTAGTATTTCAGGGAACATGGAAGTGAGTTATGCACATGTCGTCAATTGATCACTGGGGTGACCAAAAAAATGTGTAACAACTAGGTTAACTAACAATATCATCAATGAAATTAGCAATCAATTATGAACTAAGAATAACACTTTGGGGGTGAATAAATAAAGTTTTTATAAATTAGTTTTATTCAGTAATATATCAGCCTTATGGCTTTAGCATACAATGTATTACAAACGAAAAATTATCAAATGAAACTTGCCCCAAAGTTGCCCAAAAAGTGTGTTATAGTGAGTAGATTATGAGGGAAAGGTTTTAGCCTAAGTTTAGGGTTTGTTTGTTATTTATTAGAATTTAGGGTTAGGGTTTTATGCAGCCTAGTGGCTATAGGAAACAAGTTAGTACAACAATGAGAAATTGTGGGAGAAATAAACGCCTTAAGGAAGGAAGAATCCCCAAGGCAACAACATCACTATAAAAAAGAGAGATATTTAAAACTTGAAGAAATCATGTTTACCAAGGAAACAATTTTATTTCTCCGGTGCAATAATAAATGAATAGTTCTCTTAATATTTGGGTTAATGGGGTCATACAAAGAAAGAGCTAGAGAAACTACCTCCTTGGGGGTGTAAACCCTCTTACTCCCCAAGCAAAGTTTCTCTAGCTAGGGTTTAAGCTAAGAGGGTGTATGCCCTTGTACTTATCTTAAAAAACCCTTGTTTAACCAATAATATGAAGCATAAAATGATGAAGACTATGATGGGGGTGTATTCCCTTATACTTACCACCTAGTTCCTAACACAATAACCTTGACTTGAAACAAATAATAGCATAAAGGTAAAAACCATACCAGTTCAAGGAAAAATACTAAGATAATCCACCACGATAGCAAGAGAGAATCCCTCCAAGGCTATCCCATCACTTACATCAACCATTAAATCAATAGATAACCATAAACAAGATCCAAGAGAGAGAATTTGCCAAAGATAACAAAAATTTCAGATCAAGTGCCTCTCACAAGAGGGAGAGTTATGTGTAAATGAGATCTTATGATCTCTTATTTATACAAAATGTCACCAAGGTGACCTGCCCACATATTTAGGGGTAAACCATAGGACTAGGGGTCAACAACCCTAATCTTTCCCCCTTAACAAAGTGATATTAAACAATTCATTAAAAATTCATTTTTGCACATAAGAAAATCCCTGAAATGGGTGTGATGTTTTCCCTTTAGGGGACGCTTTTTCTTCTTGATCAAATCGTTGGGGTAGCTACATCATGGATAGGAATCCAAAAGCCACTTTTATTCAATCCATGTCCTCTCACCCATGGTCAATACCTTCCTTCACCCAAATTTCCACTCATCCATGTCTAACCACCAAACCCTAGCCCCCAATAAGATGTCAAGCCTCTAAGGGTGACATTTTACCTCTCCTAGGTAGATTGTTTGGCACATGAGGGGTGATATAGGTCTTCCTCATAATTGTATAGGTCTCCAAATATTCATCTATGTTATCCGGCATGTGGACCCATGAAATCCAACATGTGGGCTTACAACCCCAAGGAATCCCAAGCTAGGCTTGTTCTTCCAAAACTGTCCACCAACTAGGTCTTTCAAAGATAAATAAGCACATCCTCCAAGGATCTCAAGTCATAACATCATGATAAGTGAATCCAATCAATAAATGAGCCACCTAAGCATGTGCATCAAATATCACTATATCAAACAGTTAGTTTCTCAAAGACATTATGCAACTTGTCAAGCTTGAATATGGGAGGGTTGACGAGGTGTCCTATTGGGTATATCTTTCCCTAGGTGAAGGAAATTTTTTAATATATCCATCTCTAAGCCATGTAAAGTGGGTGAGGTGGTTGGGGTCAAGACTCAATGGGAATAGGGCTCATGACATACAAGAGGTTGCAGTGTCTCATTCATGGGTGTCTTTGTAGAGGGTGTGTGGTACCTCCGTCCGCAATTCACTTTTTCCAAGCCCATTGTTTTCCATTATTTTATTGTTTCATAATTTTAAGGAAAGTTTGAAGGCCACTACCCTGGTCTGGTGTCCAGATAATGGAAATTTCACCCACAAACACCAAGTGGAGATGAGAATGTTGGCTCGTGATGAGACCCCCTTTCTCTCAACCATGCAACTGAGATCCATTACCATGGTTTGGTGACCATATGATGGTAATTTCATACCACTAGATATTCATGGACTTGATAGGTCGACTCTTGATGAGAACTCCTATCCTTCAACTAATTGTTTAAGCATTTTAAATCATATTTCATTATGGGTTCCCCTTTACTCAAAAATAAATGTTTCACTACTTTCTTGGGTGATCCTTGGGTGAAGCATATAGAAGGTTCATACATAGGCTTTTATCTTCTACCCAACATCAATCCATCTAGGCCTTCATCCCTTTCTTCCCATAGAATGAGGGACAACCCCTTTCTTGGGTCAATACACCCTAAAATCCAAAGAGATAAGGAAATGGGGAGAAACATAGATTGAAAGTGGTAAGTATGGTTGGGAATGGTACGATGGCTCTTCAAGGGATTTCCTAGTAGAAAACCCATCCCCAAGGAAGACCACTTACTAGGGCACACCGTCAACCACCAGGGTGAAGCAGGGAAAAAGGCATAAGGTCCAAGCATATATCATGAAATCTAGAGCAATCTAAGATACAAATACTCAAATGGATTAAATATTGAAATGATGCTCACCATAATACTAACTTGTACCTAATGGAGCAAATCCCACTGCCTTCCGGAAGCCAGCTGATGTGGTGGATTCCATCCAGAAACCTGCGACCATATGTGGTGGTGAGAAGGGTATCCATCTGTGCAAAAGGATACTACTGGTCATGTGGTCTCTTGGCACTCCGTATATGTAACCTGAGGGCCTCAAGACATGATCTCCTTAGTTATCCAAAAAATGGGGATAACAGATCTGTAAAGGAAAGAATTATATCCAATTTCGCACTTCCATCTCCATTATTTTCATCCCTACAATACACACCATTTAATTCGCATTCGTATAGTTGTCATTTCACTTCCATCAATAGTTGTCGATTCAATTCCATTAGTATCCATCAGTTCAAATTTAAAAAGGCTACCCATTAGTAAAAATAAATTAAATTAGAAGTTTATAAAATTAATCCAGAAGTGTGATCTTATGAAGAAAAAAATCAAAAAGTGTGATCTATTAAAAAGAGGTTTCAATAATTAGAAGTTATAAGTTAAGTTAAAATCAAGTGCTATTTATTAAAAAAGGGATTAAAGTGAAACCAAGGCATTAATACACCCTATCAAAAGGAATATAT
>ML783408.1:302501-347419 GCA_009831015.1 Picea engelmannii | reverse complement strand
TATATATATATATATATACGAAGAAATGAGGAGCTATAAGGGATTATTAAAAATGGACAATTCTAAAATGACGAAAGGAATATTTACTTATGAAAGTTATCCCATTTTATCTTATGGGTTTTTTACATTAAAGAAGAGTATTCAAGGAAGAGATGTTAAAATCATTATTAGTTTGGACTATAATGAAAATTGCATTAATATTGATTTCACAAATCAATTATTAATTCCAGAATTAAATATAATTGAAAAGAAAGATATTTTTCAAATTAAGGAGTTACAAGTGAAAATTGATGAATATGAATATATAACTCAATTCTATGATACAACTATGTATAAAGAAGAAATCGACATCATTATCGGGATACCCTAGTTTAACAATCTAGGTACCTTCATCTTAAACATGGAGAAAAAATGTGTTACATTTCCCTATAAGGATAAGATGATGACATTTCAAGACACTACTATGAGGTCAAAGTTGATAATACCTTCATCAAAAGACTTTAAAGATATCTCGAAAGTGATCCCTTGGGAAAACCAAAAGTCAATATCCAGGATGCAAAATGAATTTGACAAAGATATCATGGATAAAAACAAATAAAGTTTGTGCTTAAAAGACAATAAAAAACTACTTACACAAATCAAGAAGTCAAAGGATAAAAAACAATGCATTCAGAAATTGGAACAAGAGAATCAAGATCTCAAAAAGAGCCTATTAGATAAAAATGAAGAAAAATCTCATTTGAAGAACCTTAATCAAATATTATTGGAATGAATCAGAATGTTGAAACAAGAAGAATCTGAGAAGGAAGACAAGAACAAAGTCGACAAATCAGATAAGGAAGAAAACTTATGCCTAAAGGTTCATATTCAAATTTTACTCACATAGATTAAGAAGTTAAAGAGTGATAATAAGTTGTTGCATAACAAGTTAGAGCAACTTATCAACAAGGAATCATTGGTTGATAAAGAGACAATGACTAAACCTATGGAACTAGAGAAGTATTCAAATGTAAAAATCCCAATTGTGGATAAAGGAATTAATACAGACCTAATCGACCTTACAAATCAAAAGGATGAAAATCTAGCTGATGTAAAGAGGTCTTCACATGTTGAAGTAGAAACAAGCCAGGGCTATGAAAAAGACTCAATTCCAAAAGTTAATCAAGAAAACGCTACAAGTATACAAAGTAAAAATCAAGTTGCAAGGACACCTTACTATTACACATCAAAATTACTCACTTCAATGATGACCCATTGTCGTCATTACTAGTGTCGCAAGTGTCACATTTTTGGTCGCAAGTGTCGCAAACATCATACTACCATCTTGCCTATGTTGTTTCTCTAACGAAATCATAAGGACACTTAAGACACCTTCAAAGACTGGTTTAATAAGGAGAAATCATATGATGAGGAGTACAAATCATTTTCCATGAAGAAAACCACTTAAAAATGATTTTTGGAAGCCAGTGCTCCCCTACCCACTGTCAGGAAGTGTCAGCGCTCCCTAGCCTCCTTTAGGGGAGTGTTGCAGCACCCTGTACACCCTTCTTGGGGAGCGCTAGGATTTTCTGAAGGAATTTTTGGCAATGCTCCCCTACCCACTGTCAGGGAGTGCCAGTGCTCCCTAGCCTTCTTTGTGGGAGAGTTGCAACACTTTGTGCGCTCTTTTGGGGGAGTGCTGGCATGTTTGAGCAAATTTTGGGCTATTGAGGAGAATGAGGGGAAACTCCCCCTTATCTTGGAAATTAGTTGGATTAGAATCTGAGGTCAAGGCTACATCTTATGGAGGATCCACAACTAATGGAGAAATATCCTCAACCTATACCAAGAATCTCTAAGGTGGTTGGTTCTCTCTAAGCTTATATAAGGAGGTCTTCTCATGGTAAAAGAATATGGAAACATTGTGAAGCATCAAACTTATGATCTCATAAGGGGGATATCATCGAGGCATCAATATCCTGTGTGTGGATTATTTGAGCAAGGGTCTGGACAAAGAGAGCTTGGTGAATTTGTTGCACCTACATCCATGGTTGTAAGCATCTCATTTTGTTTTCATGAATATAAATCTATGCTTGGCATGTTTCCTTTAAAGTTTGTATATGTTTCATGAACTTTTTTCTTTCATAGATTCATTATGAAGATAATCATGGTAGAGTAGGAAGTATCATTGTTGTTTCTTATTGTATTGCAGGACCTTATGAATAACTTGGAGATCAAGATCAACCTAGATCGAGCAAGGACAAACGTCGGTAAAAGGTATTTACCATTCGTCCTTCTTCCTCTTTGAATAGTTTAGCTTCATGAAAAGGAATATCAGTGACCACAATAGCACTTTTCTGTCTTGGTCATAGGGGTCTAGTATCCAAGAGGAAATCCACTTGTCCACAGGGAGATTCTCATGTAACACTTACAAACATCCTAATCACAAAATTCGATACTTCAACCAATCAATGTATCAACAAAAACAAATGACCGATACGTCAAATAATGTTACTTCCACTACAAATGGTGCTCAAAGTAGAAGCCATCATGAGAGTTGAAATATATCAAGTTTTCTCCAAGAACCCTATAAATGTCTATCTCCATAGAAGATTGAATTAGGGTTGGAAGACTCCTTTACAATTCGATAGTTATGCTCAGTGCTTAGAAGATCCTATCATCTCAAGTCCTCAATGATCGCTAATTCAAGAATAAGAATCAGGAGGCAATATTGTCAGCCAGAGTAAGAGATAAGTCTCTCCATAAACTTTCTTTGAGGACAAAACATTTCTAAGGGGAAAGACAACGTAACAAACACAAATATGTAAAATATGTAAATATAATAAATATAAATAATTAATAATTAATAATTAATTATGAAGAGGCATGACATATGAATGGCCATGTATCTTATGAAAGGGCACCCTTGTGTGGGTATATATACAGGCCCTCATTGTCATTGTAATCTCATTCATTCTTATACATTATTACTCAATATAATATTATTTAATCCTAAATGGATTACCTTATTCTATCCTACTTAAATTGGATATTCTTATAATTGTCAAACAAGTTTGCTTGTCATAGAACTTCATATTCAACAATGTTATTTGTACACTCAAACTCTAGTATACAATAAATGAAACTATGTTTTCCCTCGGGGCTAATAATTACACATCCATCCCCTGCTCCTTCTTGTGATTTAGACCCGTCAAAATAAAGTGTCCAAAAATCACTATGAAAATGTGAGTTTCCATTTTTAATATCCTTAATGTTATTTACTATATTTACATTAAGCAAATCAAAATGTGATTCTTCAAGAACATTTTTTTGTAAGTGATTTTCAAGTACAAGAGATATTTCAACAATGAAATTTCCCAAATAAGAATCAAAATTATAATTGCCAAGGACAGGGAAATGAAAATTTGATGGTTCATTAGGAGTTTGAAGATATGTTACATTATGTTTCATATAATGCTCCTGATCAATTCTAATTTTGTTTGATTGGCCATTCAAGGGGATCTGTACATTTTTGTTAAAAATTTCAAACGTTAACAAAAAAGGTGTAGTTTGTGATTTTAATTTATTAGCAGTTAAGAAAACATTAACAATTGTGTTATGTACATTATTAGTTGTTTCCTTTACTACATTTTTTGAAGAAATTGTAATTGGTGTATCATTTTATTTCAAAGCATCCAACAACAACTTCCTTTGATGTGAGATCTTGCATAAATCTAAAACTGAAATATTTGCCTCGATTTTTTAAAATCTTTTACAATGTTGTATTCCATGGAAACTGTGTCTTGATGGAAAGTTGAAGGTTTACTTGCACTTTTGGAATTTAAAGGTCATGTTATTGTTGCTTGGGTTTTCTTAATATTAGGATTCTAAAGAGTAGAAGAGGACTGTTGAGGAACATGTCCTTTACTTATAAGATTATAATCACTTGTAGCACAAATTTCCATTTCTTCCTCTTCGTCATCAACCAAATTTAACTTAGGAAGAATATCCCAAATAACCATAATTGTTTATTTATGAGATTATTCTTCTTCACCCTCAACTAATCCCTATGTATTCTATACAAATTATTTTGTTTGTACACACTCATTAAGGAAACTATTTTCCACTAAACTCACTGCATTAATCCATTGTGATCATGTTTTTTTTAATGATTAGCTTGATGATAATTACAAAAAATTTCCATGCCTAGACTTTCAAAAACTAAATTCAGGTTTGTCGGTGGAGGGGGAAATTGAGGTAGTTTAGGAGCCATTGATATTATAAAGAATGGTCAGTAAGGTTTAGGGTTTGAAATACCTTCTTCAGTATTCTTCTTGATGTCAACTATTTCATTAATCAATCTTTTGATTACCCAGTCTAGGTTTTCAAGATCCATAGAATCAATTTTTTTCCATCGGGGTTAATCTTATTTTTTGTTTTTTCTAGTATGATACCCTTATGTGAATTATCCTTTTATTTGAATTTTATTTACATCCCAACATTTCAAACACAACTTTCTTCATTTCTTCAATTTGTTTTGCTAAAGTGTGTTTACCACCTCTTTTAATGAGCGTAGATATGGGTGTTGGTAGAGCATTAACATAAACCTCCACTTGTAAATCAAGTTTAGTATCCATTTTAAAGTTATTAATAAATGCATTAAATATTTGATTAAAATATTTTACTCATTCTTTGGAACCCATAGTTAATGAAAAATGTTTTGTCATCAAAGCTCATGTTGTGGTTTCCTCCTGGAACTTGCCCAAGAAAAAAAACTAAAAAATAAATCCAATTAGATACCAACTAGTGCGTTAAAATACCATGTCAAGGCTTTGTTTTCAAATGTGTAAGGGAATCTCTAACATTCAACAATCTAATTGCCAACATAAATTTTTTGATATGATCTTCAAGAAGACTTGATGTATCACGATCATACTTTGGTAATAGCCTCTCTGGATGTTTAGGTAAATGATGAATTTGTCCAGGTGTAACTAATGAATATTCGGCTAACCAAGGTTGTTCTTGATTGTTATTATTATTTGCCATATTAGGGTTTTTAGAATCTGTGTTTGAATTTTCAGAATCACTTTGAGAATTATCTTCTAGGTATTCAAAAATATTTTGTCTTTCAAAATCACACTCGAAATTAGTAGGATTTAGGGTTGGGGAAATTCAATTAAATTAAAAGGAGAAATAATTTCTTCAAATGAAAAATCAATCAAATCTTCCACAAAATGAACTAAAGTACCTTTTGCAATTTGTACAATATTTCTTGGTATTGTTTTTCACCAAGGTAATAAAGGAGAAACTAGTAAAGCACCAATATGCTTAGAAAATGATCTAGTTATTCAAAGAAAAACATTCACTTATTTAGCTTAGAAGCATAAGCGTGGAAAAGGAAAAATCCAAGCAAGTTCATCCTATCATGTTTGACTGGACTAGGATAGAACATCCCACTGTCTGGGAAAATAAGTATGACAACTTCAAAATCCAAATGATTTCCCATGCAGAAGACTTAACAAATAAACTAGTTCCTTTGTCTACAATCCACATATATTGTGTCTTAAGTGTTTGTAAATTGATCCAGTTTACATATGCTCTTCCCTTGCATCAATTGATGACCTTGGGGGATCAAAAGTAACTGGTTGAGATAGTCTGTAAATCTCTAGGTTGAAAGTTGCTTCTACGGAAGTTCGTTCTGAAACAACCTGTCTGTAAACAAATATTGGAGGTCAATCATGCTTGTTGGTATCAAAGCCAATGAATTCATCCTTAAATCTTCTATCAAATTTGTAAGAGCTTGTTCATTTAATGAAATATTTGCATGTTGTAATATTTATGCAACATATTTGCATTTTTCTATTGAGTTTATTGTCATTCAACTATATATCTGCATGAATGTTATTTCTAGTAAATGATGAGAAAATAGTTTAAATCCAATGGGATGTGAGGAAAATTTTAGGTTTGTAAAGCCGAGGATTGGCGTATGTGACTGTAGGCCATTCCCTATTATCCTGGTTATTTTCTCTAAGTTGATTATACTTTAGATGGATCCTTCCATGGATACAGTCGACTTCACAGAAGTATCTACTTAAGTAGATAGTATTCCCATGACATCTATAGCCGAATGACAAGCTTCATCTACACTTTCAGGAATAAGTTCCAACAGAATTTTAATCTCGATTCATGAGCCCAATTCTTTAGAACATGGGGACATCCCCCCTATCCATCCACGAGATGTTTACAAATTAAAGTGGTGGAATTACATGTCTCATTCATTCATCAAAGTCCATTCAATTGAGATTCATTATTCCCCTCTTAAAGATCCAGTGAATATTACCTTAATAGACAAAGATCTAATTGTCTGGGAAAAAAGACAGGGATATTCTTATGCTCATATAGGTGCAATCAAGTTTTGATTAAATCCTTTAGTCAGGTTGTACCTTCATGTATCTTCCCTGGTCTGTGTTGTCAATATTAGACATAATAAATTCTCGGATGCTTTAGTTGGTGGATTTTTTGCACCTCTTTCTAATGGCCCTGCCTTTGCAATTGTTTTTTCTAAATACTTTGTTTCATTTTCCGATATATATATGTGTGTGTGTGTGTGTGTGTGTGTGTGTGTGTGTGTGTGAATTATTAAAAGCTTATATTCACCCTTCATGCTTTGATATGTTAGTAAATTCTCAGATCATCCAACTCAAGTATCTCATGGTTATTCACTTTGGAAATCATACTCTTCCTCCTTTACAGAAAACTGTCCAAAAAACTTTGCGCTTGCACAACGTGGTGGAAAAGGAGAAATCATTATCTAGGAAAATAAGTATGACAACTTTAAAATCCAAATGATTTCCTATGCAAAAGACTTAACAAATAAACCGGTTCCTTTTTCTATAATCCACAGATACTATGTCTTAAGTGTCTGTAAATCGATTCAGTTTATTGTTATAGCATTTTTTTCCACACTCTATGCATCATGTTTTGGTGTCCTACCCTTTCCCTCTATAGACTTAGTTTCCCCATATTTCTCAGTCAAAAGTCAAAAATTCAAATTTGTGTACATGTATGCGGGCTACAGTTATACAACATGATTATACGCAGGTTGCTCCATTACAACCCACGTACATTGGGTTTTGTGCTCAGAATTAAAATATTTTGGATTTTTCATGCCAAGTCACGGGATCCATGATCTTTGGCCTTTCATATGCTGGAAATTCTTTGATTAGACCCTTTAATTCCATTTGGAGGCTATAAATTGAGCCATATACAAGCCTTTGAAAAAAAGAGAAAAAAGTTGAGAGAAAGTACACTATGGAGAAAATTTTCCCCATTTTACATCCTTGAGTCTGCATCCCTTAGTCATTTAAGTCTGAACTCTCCTTATGTTCAACCCCCAATATCTCCCTATCCCATGAAGGAGGAACCCAATTACTCCTAGAACTTGTGAGCTTTCCTTGCAGAGGATTGAAGTGGTGAAGGCCCAGGTGGAGGGACTTAATTTCTAGGTTTCGACGAGTTGTTGATACAAAATGTTGTCACCTATGTACTTTAGCTGATTATATTAATAAAACTACTCTTTTCTCGTCCAATTATATGTTGCAAAGGTTTATGTTATTTTCCATGGATAAATTTGCTATACATGTTGATGGATTATGATAGTTTATATGCTAACATTTTATACATTTTCCATATGTCTATGTATCTTGGATGTTAAGGACAAGTTGTAGGTATCAAGCATTGGATTGTGAGCTCAATAGTGGTCTCCTACGAACGTCTAAAATATGTAGGCTTATATCCTTTCTTTTGTTTCCATTTCCATGTATCTAGCATATTTGATATTTAAGTTGATTTGTTGGTGTCGTTATGTCTGTTGTGGTCCTAACCCAAACCATAGAGATTTATTCGTCGTAACAGAATTGGCAAATACACTGGGGAGTTCTCCTTTTTGGGGGTTAGTTGGTGATTTATCTCTTTTATTTCTCTTTGTTTTCCTAAGTTTATGTGTCACATGTAGCTTAATGGCATGTACATTGATGTATATCTGAGTTGCTTGACCTAATTCTTACCCAAACAGTGTTTTTCTTGGCATAGACAGGTTTTCCTTGAACAATTGTGTACATACGTGGGTTGTCTGCGTCTAGGGCGTGTACATACACTTTTGTTCCCAGAGAAGTCACATACATATTTTTTTAAGCCTTTTAGGCTCAGTTTGGTGTTTTTTGGGTGGGTTCTAAGTGTTGTTGAGTCTTATTAGGTCTCTGATTGAGTGCTCGCAGAGTGATAGGAAGTCGTGTTATTGTTGAATTTTTGGCGAACTTGCTTCTTGTTAATTTTCTCATGTTTAGTCCTTGCATTTAGGTATTAGTAGTAGCTTCTTGGTGTCCTGACTGGATTTTATTCATGTGATTGTAGTAGGGTTTGTCTGAGAGCTAATTAGTTCAGTTTTTCATTTTCATTCCTTTATATTGAAAATAAATAAATAAAATTGGTTTTTGCATTTTCATTTTCCTATATTGAAAATACAAAATATTTGCATTTCATTTGAAGCATTTGCACTTTTGTCTAGATTTCAGTAATCTTGGAATTTTAGGAAATATTTCATTGCCATTGAAATTGAAAGAGATTGCATATTGTGCACAACATTTAGAAGAATACCATTTCTTTTGAAAAACAAGACTAGTACTTAACAATGTTTTTACATGTTCTTGTTTCATATGCTGAGTCATAACACCATTATTTTCATGACCATACCTCTTGAGTAAACAAGAATCCACTAAAATTAATGCTCAGTAATTAAAATCCTTTACAAAGATTTTATCTTTTAGGGTACACAAACAAGTTTAGGGTTTAGGGCCTTGGAATAGGATTTTGTGAGTAAACTTCTCCAAGGCTACAAAACTCAACATAGGTGTCTGACCATGGAGTGTTGAAATCCATTGTATAATTGATGTTCTCGGGAGGCTCCACTAAAACTACAGTTAAGCATGAGGTTGCACAAAGTTGGTTGCAAAGATACCCTCTAATACCTTCCTAGCATTAGAGATATTTCTGGGGTTCTGTTCATATTTGGGGGTTCTTGGGGTACCTTGGTGCTTCTTAAGCTTTGGTCTTAGCTACCCTACCCATACGGTGGACCTAACCTGCGATTTTTTTCCCAAGCATTAGTTATACCATGGTAACCTTAGTTTCCTATCCTAAGTATCCACACAAGTTACTTGCAGGGGTTATTCTGTAGGTACCCTCCATCAGATAGGTATCAAACATCAAACATATTTTATGGAGGATATTCTCTTCAGAGGGGTTTGACTAATTGTGCTATGAATTCCATGAGGGTCATTGTCATTGATTATGTTACCTCCACTCTATTGTTCAGGAGTCGCAATCCCCTCCTGAGAGAGACATACCTTCTTTAGTTCGGGAGGCCCCTTTTGAGACACCCTCTTTTGTTTGCATGCATTGGACTCTAGTTTTATTTAGGAGTATGCTCTTTGTATATTATTTGACCTTAGTATTTTTCTTTGTGTAACAAGTTTTGAGTCGAGTGAGACCAACGTCCATGTCGGTCTCGTCATCTCTTGAAGCATGTGATGCAGTCCTTATGCCATGAAAAATCCTTCAAACCTGTCACCAGCCTCTGCCTGCTATTTTGGTGGCAAGCAACCAACCTTTGTTATTCATGGTGGGAGAAAAATTCCAGTCATTGTGAGTTATACTAGCACTAAGTCACCAACCTTTTCTAGTCACATTGAATATGTGTCACCAGTCTTTGCTAGTCATATTGGGGGCAAGAAACCAGCCTCTGCAATTCATGCTGGGAGAAAAAATGTAATCACTGTGAGTCATACTAGAACTAAGTCACCAACCTATGTTAGTCATGTTGGAGATGTTTCACTGACCTCTTCTAGTCATGTTGGGGGAAAGAAACCATCCTCTGCAAGTCATGCTGGGAGAAAAAATTCTAGTCACTACGAGTCATACTAGCGCTAAGTCGCCAACCTCTGCTAGTCAAGTTGGAGACATGTCATCATCCTTTGCTAGTCATGATGGGGGCAAGTAATTAGCCTTTGCAAGTCATGATGGAAGTAAAATTCGAATCATCTCTAGTCATATTGGCATCAAGTCATCAACCTCTCCAAGTCATGTTGGAGACCTATCAACAACCTGTACAAGTCACATTGAAGACAACCCACCAACTATGGTAAGTCATGCTGGGGGAATCGATACTTTTTCTTCCATTTCGATACGTTCTAACAAGTAATGATCTTGAAACTGGCATATAGGTTATATTTTCCCCTTCATGCATTTTTTCATTATCCATTTCTTCATTTCTTAGACCTTAGGATCGACCACACTAGGTTGCAACATCAAACCTCCTTTGTTGCTAAGAAGTGTTGTAATTCACCTGGTAGAGCCTACCATTCATGGGTGCCCTAGTTAGAACCATTTTTACCATTTGGTTCCCATGCATAAGTTACTCCATAGGTCTAGGAGTCCTTTATAGTACCATTATGACATTGCATTGAAACCTCATATTTCTCCTCTATCTACTATTTTGGCTATTACCCACATGACTCCTACAAATGTTGAGTCGTAATTGAATTTAATTATACTGCTTGCATTGTTGAGCCTAATTTCGGCACCCGCTTCCTCGTTATAAGCCCATTTCCCCGACATTTTTTAGCATTCACCGAGCACTACCTTTCATATATCCTTTGCAACTTAACACCATTTACCCCAAGAGGAAACATCCCCCTGAGTGTCCATATCCTATACGTGTTCCCATATATCGAGCATAGGTATGTTCCACTACATGGAACTAGTTTGCTTGTTCGTGACACTCATTTCCTCTCTTGTATCATAACATTCTTTTACCTCCTTTTTAGGATTTAATAATATGAAAAAGACAAAAAAAAATGAAAAACAAAAAAAGAAGGGTGGGAAAAGAGTATTATCTTCTATCGGCAGCAGTCGTGTCACCTTTGAACAAATGTTAGGATCTGATCCTAACCCCTCTCCATGGGTCATTAGTTAGTAGGATATGTTTTTTATTTAATAAAGGCTGACATTAGTTAATAAGGCCTAATAAATAAAGAAGAATAAGTCAATGTAAGAAGACCTAATAGAAGCTTCCTCTTCTAGAAATATCTTCCTCTAGAAGTTTCCTTAGAAGGTAGAATTAGTATAAATAAGAGTAGGAGGCATTGGATATTTTTTCCTGGAGATTATTGTAATAGATCCCTGCTCTACTGGGGGTTTCCCCCTCGAAGAGGCAAGTGAACATTGCTATCATAATAAAGTTTCTCTTCCTGGTGATTATTCTAGTGTTATTCTGGTGTTCTTCTGATATTTTTCTAGATATATCATTATTATTTTGTCATTTCCTGATAGATATTTCATGTTCTGCATAATATCTTGTATCAGGAATATTGCAAGTGATATCAAAGCTCTTTCAAGGGCAAGACTTGTGGGTTAAATGTTTTTAGGGTAGAGACATATTCCACTGTCTTTAAGCCATAGAGATCTGTCATTACACGCATAAACCCATGGTCAGGGAGTCATACACGCAAGAAATACAAGTGGTTATTAAGCGCACATTTGTTGGCCACCCTTGTAACCCTTGTTGGTACCCCTTCAAGTGTTAGTGCATCAAACAACACCTGTATATGGATCAACCTAAGAGTTATGAAGCCCTCCATAGATAAACCAATCGGTCGCCTGACTGTTATAGTGTCACCGAGAACAACACTCGGGAAGTGACTCTCTAGTACCTGGGTAGTCGGGTAGTACGGATAAGGGCACGGTCTAGCCTCCTTAGTTGGTGCCCTGAGATATTAGGTCAAGTACTGATGTTGGAACTAGAATGTATATAAGAGATCTATAGCACAGGGAAAACCCTTGATTGTAGATTCCTTGCAAATCCTAACCCTTGGGAATAGACCAAAGAAAGAAAATACAAGATCTACCTAGTGCAACTTCGTCATTTGCATTGGGGTTGTCAAATTACTATATATTTTGTCCTATTAAGAATTTGGGAATTCCACCTTTACAGTATTATTTAGTTTGGAGTATAACTTCGCAAGAGTAAAAAAAAAAAATGGCTTGTCAGCACCCTTATTTATGACCCAACCCATTACATTTATCTATTCATTCTAATCGTCATGGTACCCATCAATTTTAAGCCTTTTTTTCCTACGGACCCAACCCCCTCTGGAATGCATTTCCTCAAATCTATCCCATTGGATTCCTCTCTTTGTCCTCATCACCCAGGTACCTATAATTTTTAAGCCCATTTTTTCCATCCCGACACCTTTGTTTCTACCTGATCCTTCACCATGCCTACCACTCTCTCTCAGTCCCAAGAAACCTTGGAGGATAGAATGTCCCACCTGGACAACAAATTGACGACAACATGGCTTCCCTCTGCCATGAATTCAACACATCCATTGACCAACAATTCTACAAATTGGTGCAACTCTTTAGGGGTAAGAATGTTGTACCAAACCTAGAAGAACTTCAGTCTTCTCATTATGAACATACTCAATCCTCCTACTCCCCTTAGGGTTCTCCACCTTCTTGGAATAAGGTGCCCAAAGTTGACATGCATAAATTTGATGGTTCCAACCCAGCCGGGTGGGTTTCTCAAAAGGAAAAATACTTCTCCCTTCATGATATTAGAGATGATGAGACCAAAATCCATGTAGGGGTTTTGTACCTGGATCAAGAAGGCTGACAACGATGGAAGTGGCATAAGAAATATTATCCAGGACCTCCCAATTGGAACATGTTCTCCAAAGAAGTTTTTGCCCATTTTGATAGGGAATCAAAAATTTTGGGCCAACTCACTAAGATACGCCAAATTGGATCTGTCATAGACTTCATCACAACATTTGAACAGTTGGTTATCTATATCAAGGGATTATCTGATGAATTTTACCTTGAATGTTTTATCAGTGGTATAAAAGAAGCTATCAAGGCTCATGTGAACATGCATCATCCTACTACCTGGTTGTAGGCATGTCAATTAGCCAGGGAAGCAGAGACCATCCTCAAGGCGAAATCCTTGAAGGCTCCATTTACCACCCATCCTCTCCCAAGGGCTACACTTGTTCCAACCCAATATTTGAAGGTCCAAAAGGTCTCTCTCGCCAAAATGGTGGAACGTTGCAAGCAAGGCCTTTGCTACTATTGTGATGAAAATTATGCACGAGGGAATAAATGTTGAGAAAACAATTTCTTCCAGATTGATGTCTCAACTTCCTCTTCCTATGAAAACAAGACATCAGATGAGGTTTCATACCAAGAGGTGGCTCTGCCAAGTGATCATATCGAAGATCCAATTGTCATGTCGATGGAATCTGTGGACCCGGACATATCGCTTCATGCACTCTGAAGTATTTTGGCCCCAAATACATTGAAGATCAAGGGATACATTAAACATAGTTTGGTTGTGGTGTTGATTGATAGTGGTAGCACCCATAATTTTATTCATCGCAGGCTTGATGATGAGATCCATTTCTTTGTCCTCCTTGTTTCTAATTTTCAAATCCTCGTCACTAGTGGTGGTACTATGAAGTGTGGGAGTCATTGTGTGAATGTCAAACTCCAAATGGGTGATTACCATATGAAAACCCAAATGTTCTCTATTTCCATGGGTGGTTGTGATATTGTATTAGGCATGGAATGGCTTCGCACTATGGGGCTAATCACAATGGATTATCAAGAATTATATATGAGCTTCACCCAAGAAGCTCACCCCTATACTCTCAGGGGTCTCTGAAATCATCATCTCTCATAGGATGTAAAAACTCTTTAAGAAAGGCCACCATGGTGTGATTGCTCAATTTAATTCCATCCATGTCACTAAACAAGCCTCTTAGGTAGTTCCTCCTAGCCTGTAACTCATCTTTAACAAGTACCGCGAGATCTTTGAGATTCCTACAACCTTACCTCCTTCCAGGGGTGAGCATGATCATAGCATCCCTCTCCTTCCTAGCAGTTAACCCCCCAATCTACGTCCCCATAGATATCCCTTTGCTCAGAAAATCTAAATATAAAAGATGGTACAAGAATTACTGGAGGCAAGGTTAATTTTCCCTAGTACTAGCCCATATTCTTCACCAGTGGTGATGGTTTTAAAGAAAGAAGGTACTTGGTGCATGTGTCCTGATTTTCATGCCCTGAATAAATTGACCATCAAATATAAATTTCCCATTCATGTCATTGATGATTTGTTGGATTAAATACAAGGTGCATGTGTATTTACCAAATTAGACCTTCGCTCTAGTTATCACCAAATCTGGATGAAGGAGGAATATATTCCGAAGACTTCTTTCAGAACTCATGAGGGACATTATGAATTCTTGGTCATGCCTTTTGGCCTTTGCAATGCTCCATCCACCTTCCAAAGTCTCATGAATAAGCTATTGAAACCTTACCTTAGAAATTTTGTCTTGGTTTTCTTTGATGATATCCTCATTTATAGTGGCACCTGGGATAACCATCTTCTTCATGTGGAGAAATTCTTTCACTTGCTACAGGAAAACCAATTGTTTTTCAAAAAGACCAAATTTTCATTTAGCGCCAACGAAGTGGAATACTTGGCGCACATTGTTAGTAGATATGGGGTAAAAGTGGACCCCAAAAAGATACAAGTTATGCAAGAATGGTCACGCCCAATGACCTTAAAGTGCCTAAGAGGTTTTCTTGGAAAAATTTCTAAGCCCTTGACTGATCCAGGTGGATATTGGTGGTCGCCCACCTGTTCCAACTAGCTCCTCTTGACAATTTTTAGTTCAACACATTCTTCTGTACTTATTTATAATTGTGGGTTCTACACTTCTGGGGCTCTCTAAATACCTACACATCTTCTAGGTGGATATCGGTGGCCTCCCATCTAATCCAAATGGCTTATTTTGTATTTTTTCATGTCAGCACATCTTATTGTACTTCCAGGGTAGTTTTGGGTCCCTTAACCTCCACAGTCAAATTGTAGATGGAGTCAAAGTTTTGTGGTGTAATGTGTATTTCTCTAAAATGCCTTTCCAACGGGATATCACACACCTAAAATGGAGGTCGTATGCAAACGTTACGACCCCGGGAATTTGAGGTACCAACTTACCCATATGGGCCCACATAAATTTTGGCATTTCATCTCCTAAGGTTAGGTATTTGGATGTCTAGGGTTTTTTCATTCATGAGTAATATCAAAAAATCCTCTGTAGCCTCATTGTAATCATTCTTCTCAGACGAATGCACATAGAAGCCACATCTCTTCTCATGGATAGCTACCTCCATTCGAGCAAGTGTGTCAGTTCTGCAGTTTTATAGTTTCAACCTATTTCATTTATTCAATAGAAGATATTGTTCACTGGATATTTGTGTTGTTATTCATATCTCTATGTTTATTGTATTCATTATGTTAATCATTTCATTCTGCTCCTAAATACGGATCAGTGGTATTAGATCGGTATGCTCTTCATTTATTTTTCTTTGTGCATGTCCCCTACAACATCTGGGTAAAAGAATTTGGGACTTGAACCAATCGAGTTGTTGCAAGATTGGTCGCATCGAGCCCGACAAAAAACCATGGGGGACGAAAATAAATATGATGGAGCAGGATATCCTTTTAAAGTTTTTCTCAAGGAATCCCTCACGCGACAAAGGAATGAAATGATGGAAAAATTTGCGCAGATCCTTCGACGACTTCCCACAGGAGAAGCATCTTCATCAAGCGGCCATGCAACCCCCTTCAAGAGACAGGTAAATTTTGATATTCCATTATTTGAAGGAATGATAGATGTGGATGTTGTATATAAATTGTTGAATCTTCTCAATGGGTATTTTTTGGTCCACAATTTTTTCGATAGGGAAAATATTACTTTTGCAATACTCAAGGTCGTCCCCCATGTTAAGGACTGGTGGGATACTTACTTTGAGAAAAGGGCCATAGAGGAATAAAAAATATTTGTTGTTTCCCCTACATGGGATTCCTTTTGGGATGCCCTTAAAGAAAAATACTACCCCGTTGGAAGCTATGAGGACTAGTACACCCGATGGACCACCCTGCGTCAAGAAAGGGACCAGGCAGAACCAGATTTCACCAATAATTTCCATACCCTATGTACCAAATTGGGTATCAAAGACTCTGAGCGACATCTGGTGCTCAAATACAACGATTGTTTTCATAGATACATTAAAAAAGAAATGGAGTTTCTGGACATTGCCTCATTGGGTACATCTTATAGATATGTTGTCAAGATCGAGCAGAAATTTAAGCAGAAGAGGTGAGATTTTGGATCTGCAAACTCTTCACAGTTGAAGCAGGGAAAAGGAAACCCCAACCCACATGGTAAGGGATATAAAAAATATGGCCACTCTCATGACAACCAATCCAAGCCGCAACACAAGAAGGGCAATGAAAATACGAAGAAGAACATGAGAAAATGGTGTGAATAACAAAAACTCCCTTGGCACAACACTAAAGAATGTCGTTCCAAGCAATCACTTGTGTTCAAGTTGAAGGCCTCTGATTCCAAGTCCAATTATGAACCTGAATCAAATCCAGAAGGAGGGAAGCAGATTATCGATGTTGAACCCAATGCCATTGTCACTACCACCAAATTCCATCCAAGCGAGCCAGAAGAACCAAAGGAAGGGGAACACCTTTTTCACTCACAGGTGTGGGTAAAGGGGGTTCTACTTCATTGTCGATAGCAATAGTCAAAAGAACCTAATCTCAAAAGAGGTTGTCAAGCGATTAGACCTTCCGACGACACCACACCCACAACCCTACACCATCGGTTGGCTTTTCCATGGAAGAGATCTATGTGTCATCCAATGGTGTCATCTTCCCCACGACATCAAGCCTTTCAAAGATGAGGTATTGTATGATATTTATCCCCTTGAATTTTGTGATGTTATTTTAGGACAACCATATTTTTGGAAGCGACATGTTGTGTATGAGTCTAGACCCCACAATGTTATTATTACTTTGGGTAGACAATTGTACAGGATACCAAAGGTAGCATTGCCTACCATTATTTATTTAATCTCTACTAAGCAATGCAGTAAGGTAATTTCACAAACTAGGAAGTTTGTCTTCTTTGTGATCCATGCTCATAGTAATCAAAAGGTTGTCATCACATATTTGGCCTCTACACAGAGCCTCTCTTTGCAGCAGAAGCTAGTGGATGGGATCGTGGAAGAGTACATAGACATCTTCTCCTCACCCACCGAGGTATCAATGCACTTCCAAGTCAAGCATCCAATTGATCTGAACCCTAGTGCACCCCTATCTAATGGACCAGTATATCATCGCTCGATGATGGAAAATGAAAAAATCAAGCATCAGATCCAAGAGATTATTCAAAAGGTGCACATTAGACCCAACTCCTCCCCTTGCGAAAGCCTGATTGCACTGGTGCATAAGAAGGATGGGACCTGGCAACTCTGCATTGATTATAGATAATTAAACAAAATCACATTCAGGAACCGGTACCCAATTCCCAGGATTGATGACCTTCTTGACCAACTCAAGGGGGAAAAGTTATTCAGCAAGATTGACCTAAAGTCTGGCTACCACCAGGTTCCTATCGAACCAACTGATGTACGGAAGAAAACCTTTAAATCCAAAGAAGGTATCTTCAAATGGTTGATCATGCCCTTTGTATTAAGAAATGCACCAGTCACTTTCATGAGATTGATGGATGATTTATTGAGACCCTTCACCAACTCTTTTGTGGTGGTATATTTGGATGATATCCTAATCTTCAGCAGAACTTGGGAGGAGCACATGTGAAATATTCAACAGGTTTTGAGCACTCTATGGCAGCACAAGCCATATGCCAACTTGGCGAAATGCTCCTTTGGCATGAACAAGGTCCAATACTTGGGCTACATTGTTGATGAGCACGAGGTACATGTTGATCTAGCTAAGATCCAAGTCATCCGCGACTGGTCAACCCTGACCACATTAACCGAGCTTCATAGCTTCTTGGGACTGGCCAACTTCTACCGACGATTCGTGTTGGGCTTCTTCCATATTGCATGGGCCCTCAGCAAAGTGACCAAGGGCGGTGGCAGGGAAAATTTTGTGTGGGGGAAGGAACAACAATGTGAATTCTATGATCTTAGCATCACTTGTGCTCATCTCCAGTACTCTCCTTTCCAGATCTACAAAAAATGTTCGAGATTGAGACTGATGCATCTGACTATGTTGTAGGCGCAATTCTCACTCAACACGGTCATCCGATGGCATACCATAGTGAGACACTCTCAGATACTGTCTGGAAATACCCCACCTATGACAAGGAAATGTATTCCATTGTCCAAGCATGTCTTCAATGGAAACATTATATTCTAGGAAAGCAGATGATCATTCACATTGATCACAAGCCTTTGTAGTTCATACAGACACAGGGGAAATTGCAGAATGACCGCCATCAGAAATGGTCCACCTACCTGCAAAAGTTCCATCTCAACATCAAGTATAATATAGGGATCTCAAATCATGTTGTTGAATGCCTCAGTCAACCTCCCATGGCTGCAATCACCATTGTTCTCCATTCCTATGGACATGAGGCATCTGAGTGGCTCCAACTTTATCGACAATATATGGAATTCACCACCACCTATAAGTTCTTGGGTAAAGGTGTGGTTGTCACCGATTTTCACATTCAGGACAGATTGTTATGCCATATGGGACATCTCTATGTTCCTACAAGTGAGCGTGAAAATATGATTTGGGAAGCCCACTATAGTCGGATGGCAAGACATTTTGGCATAGAGAAAACTGTGGTTGTTCTACAGAAACATTTCTATTGGCCAAAACTTCGACAGGAAGTCAACAAGTATATCAGATATTACACTGCATGTGCCATTGCCAAGCCATCCATCAAGAAGTAAGGATTATACACCTCTCTTCCTACTCCCGAGAATCCTTGGGAATCCATCTCAATGGATTACATGTCTGGCCTTCCATCCACCAAGCAAGGAAATGATTGTGTATTTGTGTTCATTCCTTGGTTTTTGAAGATGTCCATCCTCACAGCCTGCAAGAAGAATATCACAATGGAATATACTGCCAAGATCTTCTTCAAATGAGTGTGGTTCCATTTTGGGATACCACAGACCATCATATCTGATCGGGACAACAGGTTCCTCAACACATTTTGGTCGAGTCTCTGGTCATTGTTGGACATCAAGCTCACTAAATCCACTGCTTTCCACCCCCAAAAAGATGATCAAACCGAGGTCGTCAATCAGATGATTGTGCACATCATATGCATGTACAACTCTAAGAATCGGAGTACATGGGATTAGAGTCTCCCCTATGTTCAACACATTTACAACAAGGCTCTCCATAGCTCCACCGACCATAGCCCATTTCAAGTGGGGATGGGATTCCAACCCTTGGGTCCCATTTATGTTTCCCTACCTCTTTCCACCACACAGACAAACTCTTCCCATGTTCAGTCTAAGACTGACAAAGCCACCAGATTCATTGAGCGAATTTAGCACATCCAGCAATAGGTCCATGAGATTTTGCAGAAATCCAATGCCAAGTACAAGCAGCTCCATGATCAACACAAGGTACTGCACTAGTTTCAGGTTGGAGACAAAGTCTGGTTACATTTGCAGAAGGAGTGTCTTACATGGTCCCATCGGAAGCTTCTCCCACATAGCTATGGGCCTTACACTATTACCAATGTTGTGGGTAGAAATGATTTTTAGCTCAACACTCCACCCTTCCTTGGCTTGCACCCGGTGTTCAATGTGGACCTCCTTCGGCCATTTTTCCCACCATTATTGGACACCTCAGAGATTGAAGACAAATTGACACCAAAAGAGCTTAACCCTGAATGCATGGATCAAGCATCCACTGATTAGATAGTGAACACACATGTCAAGGGAACTCGCCAGCAGAGGATCCAAATTTATCGAGTTGTCAAGGAAGCAAAGCTCCTACACCAAGGAAAGCGGCTCACCCGGGGCCAAATTCAGCAGAAGTTTCCTCACCTGATGGGGGAACTCAATGCAATGGATACCATTGCTTCCTAAGGGGGGGATACTGATCCAGGTGGATATTGTGGCCATCCACCTATTCCAACTAGCTCCTTTTGACAACTTTTAGTTCAACACGTTCTTCTGTACTTTTTTTTAATTGTGGGTTTGTTGGTTGTGGATCTTGATTATCTTCCTAATTCGTAGGTTTTTTTTTTTTTCAGTTGTGTTTATACCCCATGAAGACTTTACACCCCAGATGAATGTACACTCCTCCACGTGGGGGAGTGCAAAGGGGGGTTACCCCTGAAGTAAAAATTTCCTTGTAAATGTATATTGTAATTTCATTGCAAATCTGGATCGTTCATTATAAGGTCGCAGATACAATGGTAGAAGTTACGTTAGATTGTTTTTCCCTAGAAGGCAGCCCTCTTTTATGAGGGAAATGTATTGCGGCTATGGATCATTGTGAATATTGTATTCTGAGTGAGAAGACTGTGAGAGAAATAAGAGGAAGTTACAACAGGTGTGTTGTAGGTTGTATCCCTTCATTTGTTGGATAATAATAAAGCAAAGACCTAGAAATTTCTCTGGTGGACGTAGCTCACACTGGGTGAACCACGTATATATGTGTCTCTATTGTATTGTGTATATTATGTGTTTTATTTCCGCATTTGTTTTATTTTATTTCTCTGCGGTCCTGTTTTTCTAACAACTGGTATCAGAGCAAAAGGTAACTCGCAGGAAAAGAGGGTTCTTGGTTCGAGTGGGAGCAATGGCGGAAGATGGAAAGTTTAGGGTCGAGAAATTTAACGGCCAAAACTACCAGTTATGGAAGATCCAGATGGAATATTATTTATATCTGAAGGATCTATTCCTACAATTGGGTGGAATAAAAAAGAAGCCGACAGCCATGAAGAGCGAAGAATGGGAGGTTCTTGACAGAAAGGCACTAGGAACGATACGACTGAGCCTAGCGACGTCGATGGCTTTCAATATTTCGACAGAAAAGACAACGAAGGAGTTGATGGATTCTTTGGATAAACTGTATGAAAAACCTTTGGCATCCAATAAGGTATTTCTAATGAAGATAATATTTAATAAGAAGATGTCAGAAAGTGGGTATGTTGCAGATCATTTAAATGAATTTAATACAATTACTAATCAACTAAGTTCTATAAAAGTGGACTTTAATGATGAGGTCAGGGCTCTTCTAATATTGTGCTCATTGCCAAAAAGATGGAATGACTTGGTCATGGTTGTAAGTAACTCTGTCGCTGGTTCAAATAATTTAAAATTCGATGATTTTGTTGGTGTTATCCTTAGTGAGGAAATGCGACAGAAAAGCACGGGTGAGACATTAGGTAATGTGTTGAACATGGAGAAGAGGGGACGCCAAAAGGATAGAGGAAAGGGATCAGGGAACCGTGGGAATTCTAAGAAGGGAAGATCCAAATCTAGATTTGGAAAGATAGAGTGTTGAAATTATGGGAAGAAAGGGCATCTGAAGAAAGACTACAGAGCTCCAAAGAAACAAAGAGATGGACATCAGGAAAAAAAATAGGAATCAAATGTAACAGGTGATGTGTTACAAGATGCTTTGATTCTTTTGTAGATAATATTTTTGAGTCTTGGGTAGTATATTCAGGGCCTTCATTTCATTCCACACCCCATAGGAAACATTTTCTAGATTATGTTCAAGGTGATTTTAGGCAGGTTCAATTGGGTGATGATGCACCATGCAAAATAGTTGGAATGGGAAAGGTAAAAATAAAGCAAAGCAATGGAAACCAATGGTTGTTGAAAGAGGTAAGAAATTTTTTGGATCTAAGGAAAAATCTAATTTCAACAAGGTAGTTGGTAAGTGAAGGTTGTATATCCATATTTATAGATATGGTGTGGAATATCACCAAAGGATCATTGGTGATAGAAAAAGGAGAGAAGGTAGGTACATTATATTTATGTACTAGTAATATTCACTCTTCTATCTCTTTAGCTTCTACAAGAGTGGATACAACACTGTAGAATCATAGGCTTGGACAAATGAGTGAGAAGGAGATGCAAATACTTCAAAAAACAAAATTGTTGCCAGATCTTAAACAAATTGATTTGGATTTCTGTGAGCATTGTGTTTATGGAAAACAAAAGAGAGTCAGATTTCTCAGAGTCGGAAAAGAAAATAAGAGTGAAAGGTTGGAGCTTGTGCATACAGATGTATGGGGACCATATCAGGTATCATCTCTTAGTGGTTCTCTTTATTATGTTACTTTTATTGATGATGCAACTAGAAAAACTTGGGTTTATTACATTCGACAAAAATTTGATGTTTTTGATACTTTTAAGAAATGGAAAGCTTTGGTTGAGAATGAGACAGGAAAAAGGTTGAAGTGTCTCAAATCAGAAAATGGAGATGAATTTTGCAACAAGGAGTTTTATGGTTATTGTTCATACCAAGGGATTCATAGAGAGAAGATAGTTCCAATAACACCACAAGAAAATGGTGTGTCAGAAAGGATGAACAGGACAATCATGGAGAGTGCAAGGATTATGAAATTGCATGTTGGTTTTCCCTTACAGTTCTGGGAAGATGTTGTAGATACTTTTGTTTACTTAATAAACATAGGACCTTCAAGCTCTTTGGATGGTAGAATTTCAGAGGAGGCATGGACAAGTAAAAAGGTAAACTATTCTTTTTTGAAGACTTTCGCTTGTGAATCATTTGTCCATATTGATAAAGAAAATAGAACAAAGCTTGAGACAAAATCCAAGAAGTGTACCTTTATTGGATACAGTGTTAATGATTTTGGTTATCAATTATGGAATTATGAAAATAATGAAATCATTAGGAGTAGAGATGTCATATTCAATGAGAAGGTCATGTACAAAGATCAATTGCATGGAAAGGAATAGGAAAAAGGAAAACCAAAATACATAGTGCTTAATGAGATCACTGAAAAAAGAAATTCCAAAGGTACTAGAAAATCATAATGTACAACAACAGGATCAGAAAGTACCTCAAACTCCTATAAGTGTTGTTAGAAGATCTACCAGGTTAAGTAGAACCCTGGAATGATACTCTCCTTCATTGTATTATTTATTATTGATTGATTCCTGTGAACTAGAATGTTATGATGAGGCAATGCAGGTAGACACTAAAAAGAAGTGGGAGCAAGGCATGAAAGAGAAAATGGATTCCTTGGTAAATAACCAGACTTGGGATTTGGTTCAGTTTCCTAGAGGAAAAAGAGCATTACAGAATAAATGGGTTTACAAGCTGAAGGAATAAGATGGAGGAAAAAAACGGTACAAGGCTAGACTTGTTGTAAAGGGGTTTGCACAAAAGAAAGGTATAGATTTTGATGAAATATTTTCTCATGTTGTTAAAATGACTTCAATTAGGACTACTTTAAGTCTTGTGGAAATAGAATATTTGCATCTTGAACAGTTAGATGTAAAAACAACTTTTATCCATGGGGATTTGGAGGAAGAGATTTATATGCAACAACCACAGGGGTATGAGGTCAAAGGAAAGGAGAATTAGGTATGTAGGTTGAAGAAGATCTTGTCTGGCCTAAAGAAATCTCCAAGGCAGTGGTATTTGAAGTTTGATAGGTTTATGACAAAACAATGTCATAGTAGATGTCATTATAATCATTGTGTTTATTTTAAAAGGCTAGAAAATGGAAGCTATATTATCTTGCTATTGTATGTAGATGGCATTCTTGTTGCAGGGTCTAATATGCAGGATATAAACGTGCTCAAGAAGAAATTATCTAATTCATTTGCGATGAAGGATTTGGGTGCTGCAAAGAAAATCCTTTTATGATAATAACAAGAGACAAGAAAAATCGCAAATTGACATTGTCTCAGGGTGAGTACATAGAGAAGATGTTGGAGAGGTTTAGAATGCAGAATGCAAAACCAGTTATTAAAGTGGATTCTCAGGTATTTGAGAGGTACTACTACTCATGCATTATGTTTTGAAGGTTCAAACATTGTTCTACAAGGATATGTTGATTCAGATATGGCAGGTGATAAAGATAGCAGGAGGAGCACCACAAGGTATGTTTTTACTATAGGTGGAACAACAATAAATTGGATTTTGAAACTGAAAAAGGTTGTTTCACTTTCAACAATAGAGGCAGAGTATGTTTCTACTACAAAGGCTAGTAAAGAAATGATTTGGTTACAGAGGTTTATGGAGGAATTGGGAAAGAAGCGAGAGAATAGCAGGCTATACTGTGATAGTGAGAGTGTCATTCATCTTGCAAAGAACTCAGCCTTCCATTCAAAGACTAAGCATATACATATCAGGTATCATTTCATACAATCTGTCTTGGAAGATGGACATTTGAAGTTGGAAAAGATACACACTAGCCAGAATCATGCAGACATGTTAACAAAGGGAGTAACAAGGGAGAAACTGAGTTCCTGCTTAGTTTCAGTTGGTCTTCAAGAATGAAGATGAATATGAGAAATTTTTCAGGTCCAATAAGGATCATAGTCTAGCATATACAACAACGGTGGAGTTTTTTAGATCAGTCTCCAAGTGGGAAATTGTTGGTTGTGGAGCCTAATTATCTTCCTAATTCAGAGGTATTTGTTTTCAGCCATTTTTATACCCCATGAAGACTTTGCACCCAAAAATAATGTACACTCCTCCACTCGGGGGAGTGCAGAGGGGGGTTTCCCCCTCTGCAGGGTCCAGGGGGTCAATCCCCCCGGCTAGGGGGTCCGGGGGCAAGCGGGCCCCCGAAGGAAAAATTGTCTTGTAAATGTATATTGTAATTTCATTGTAAATATGGACCGTTCATTATAAGGTTGTAGATATGATGGTAGAAGTTATGTTAGGGTTTTTTTCCCTAGAAGGAAACCCTCTTTTATGAGGGAAATGTATTGCAGCTATGGATCATTATGAATATTGTATTTTGAGTGAGGAGATTGTGAGAGAAAGAAGAGGAAGTTACCCACACTGGTTGTATCCCTTCATTTGCTTGATAATAATAAAGCAAGGACCTAGAAATTTCTCTAGTGGATGTAGCCCACACTGGGTGAATCACGTCTATATGTGTCTCTATTGTATTTTGTATCTTCTGTGTTTTATTTTCGCATTTGTTTTATTTTATTGCTCTGCGATCCTATTTTTATAACAGGGTTCTACACTTCCAAGGTTGTCTG
Organism: Picea engelmannii; assembly: GCA_009831015.1. Classification (NCBI taxonomy): domain Eukaryota; kingdom Viridiplantae; phylum Streptophyta; class Pinopsida; order Pinales; family Pinaceae; genus Picea; species Picea engelmannii. The sequence continues at coordinate 322,261 of ML783408.1, read as the reverse complement.
AAGCCCTACAAATCTTCCAGGTGGTCACTGGTGGCCTCCCATCTAATCCAAATAGCTTATTTTGTATGTTTTCATGTCAGCACATCTTGTTGTACTTCCAGGGTCATTTTGGGGCCCTTAACTGTGTTGTTTTGGCTCACCACAATCAAATTGTAGACAGAGTCAGAGTTTGATGGCGTAATGTTTATTTCTATAAAATAGCTTTCCAATGGGCTATCATGCACCTAAAATGGAGGTTGTATGCAAAATTTATGACCCCGGGAAGTTGAGGTACTAACTTACCCATAGGGGCCCACATAAGTTTTGGTATTTCATCTCCTAGGGTTAGGTTTTTGGATGTCTAGGGTTTTGGAATTCATGATTAATATCAAAAATTCCTCTGGAGCCTCATTGTAATTATTCTTCTCAGACGAATGCCCGTATCAACCACATCTCTTCTCAGAGATAGCTGCCACCATTCGAGAAAGTGTTTCGTTTTGTAGTTTTACAGTTTCAACCTATTTCATTTATTCAATAGAAGATATTGTTCACTTGATATCTGTGTTGTTTTTCATATCTATGTGTTTATTGTATTCAGTTTGTTAATCAGTTTGTTCTGCTCCTAAATATGGATCATTGACTAACCTCCTTAAGAAGAATGCATTTTATTGGTCACCTACTATTGAGAAAGCCTTCACGTAGTTAAAGAGAGCCATGTGCACTACCCCTGTCCTACCAGTTCCTGACTTCAACAAAACCTTTGTGGTGGAATCAGATGCTTCTGGCATAGGTATAGGTGCAATGCTCACCCAATATGGTCGAATCTTTGCATTACTAGCCAAGCATTGAGTGGTCGCAATCTAGGTCGATCTAAGTATGAAAAATAAATCATATCCATTCTCCATGTGATGCACACCTGACGACCATATCTTTTGGGATGTAATTTTTAGATTAAAATAGATCACCATATCTTGAAATATTTTTTGGAGTGTCGACTATCATCCCCAGAACAAAATAAATTGCTGACAAAAATGTTGGTTTATGATTATGAAATCATCTACAAAAAGGAAAAATATAACATAGTAGCATATGCATTGTCAAGATGACATGAGGAGGATGGCTCCATATTTTCTTTATCCTTATCGATCCTTGATTGGATTGAAGAAGTGCACCAAGAGTTGGTAACACACCAGACTACCCCCAAATTAATTCAGCGTCTTGAGGAGGATCTTAATCCTCCCACTGGCCACACTTGGAAATATAATATTCTATGATATAAGGATTTCCTGGTTCTCCCACCCTCCTCATCACTCAAGCCCAGGATCTTAAATGACTTGCACTCCTCAGCTATATCAGGTCATTCGGGCTTCCAAAATACATATGCTCATGCTCGTCGTTCTTATTTTTAGGAAGGCATGAAGAAGGATATACTTCAATTTGTTAGAGAATGTGAGGTGTACCAATGTAATAAAGGTGATACGGTCAAGTCTCTAGGCATCCTATATCCCTTACCCATTTCATCTTCTCTATGGACAAAAATCTCCATGGATTTTAAAGTGGTCCTTCCTAAAGTTGGGAACAAGTATGTCATCATAGTAGTGGTTGATCGCCTCTCCAAGTATGCTCATTTTTGTCCCTTACCTCACCCTTTCACAATGGCCCTCGTAGCACAAGTCTTCCTTGATCATATTTTCAAGCTACATGGCTTGTCAACCTCTATTGTCTCTAATCATGACCCAACTTTCACCAACACATTTTGGCAAGAGTTGTTTAAATTGCAGGGAACCCAACTGAACATGAGCACAACTTATCACCCCCAGTCTGATGACCAAACGAAAGTAGTCAAAAAATGTTTGGAAACCTACTTGTGTTGTTTTGCTTCAGACAAACAACACTGGTGGGTGCAGTGGATTCTCTTGGCATAATGGTGGTACAATACTTCCTATCATATGACCACTAAAATGACCCCATATGAAGTGGTGTATGGCCAAAGGCCACCGACAGTAATTACCTATATTCCTGGAACATCCAAGGTCCAATATATTGATACAATGGTGAAAGGTCGTAGAATCACTCTAGTGGATTTGAAGGATAACTTCCACATGGCCCAAAATCACATGAAGCATCAAGCAAACCAACATCATTCAGAAAGGTTTTTTCAGGAAGGTGATCAGGTGTTTCTCAGGCTCCAACCTTACAAGAAAATATCTCTCAAAGCTAAGGTACATCACAAATTAGCACCTAATTTTTATGGATCGTATCAAATCATCAAGTGTATTGGTTTTGTGGCTTACAAATTGGCCCTTCCTGCTACTTCCAAAATCCTTCCAGTGTTCCATATTTCTTGTATGAAGAAAGTGGTGGGATAGAATTGTAGAGTCCAAACCATCCTGTCGAAATTAGATGAAGAAGGTTCCATGTGGCTCCAACCAGAATAAGTCCTCAATTACCATGAACGTCAGCTATGTGTTCGCACTATCAAGGAAGTGTTCGTCAAGTGGAAGGACACAACACCAGAGGAGGCGACCTGGGAACCCACGACCATACTTCAGCAGTTTTTGCACCTGCAGCCTTGAGGACAAGGATGATTTTGAAGGGGGAGGGAATGTTAGGATATGATCCTAACCCCTCTCCATGGGTCATTATTTAGAAGGATGTGTTTTCTATTTAACAAAGGTTGACATTAGTTAATAAGTCCTAATAAATAAATAAGAATAAGTCAATCTAAGAAGACCTAATAGAAGCTTCCTCTTCTAGAAGGATATTTTGTCTTGGATATTATTTTAATAGAGCCCTTCTTTGTTGGAGGTTTCCCCCTCGAAGAGGAAAGTGAAAATTGATATCATAATAAATAAATAAATTCCTGGTGATTATTCTGGTGTTATTCTAATATTTTTTTGGATATATCATTATTATTCTGTCATTTACTGCTAGATATTTCATGTTCTATATAATATATTGTATCAGGAATATTGCAACAAAGCACAATTTTTTGAGTCCTTTCATCAAAGGTTTGGGTTTAGTATGGCCTTAGGAAGCTGAACTCGTTACTGAGAGCTTGCTCCTTCGATTGGGTATTCTTTTAGTCCCTATGGAGAGTTTGTTGATGCCTCCCATGTCACAAACTTTTGTCAATGTTCAGTCTTGAGTCTATGTTACCTGAGTTATTCATCTATCTCATGATCTTGTTCAAAGGAAGTCTAAACCTGTTTCAACCATTCCTCAAAATTCTCAAATTTTCATGTCAGAAATACCTTTATAACTGCATATCATAATCACACGAAGTTGTTTTCCTACCTTGCACTCTGGGCCTATTTTCATCATTGGTAGGTGACATTGAACCCAACATATGACATCTCTTCATTAGTCGGTGATTGGGTGGTTTCCCTTGTGTTTGACGGAAAGAAATATATTCACACATTGGGATTCGTGTAGTGTCTTGGATTCCATTAGACCCTATTGGTGGTTTCCTCACCTCTATTGAAAATTTTCATTAATCAATGTTTTTCAGAGGGTCTCTTTTATTTACTACTTGCATCTGGTGCATGCAAGAGAAACACATGGTCATTGGTTCATGCATATCTTGTTCGTACGAGGTCTTCCTAATCATCAAGTGTTACATTGTACCTTGTGATGGATGATGGGGGATACCTTAATTCCCTCCTTTCAGTGGATCTCATTCCATCGACTTCATCTCATCTATTCTAGAATTGATATCTAGATTCATAAGTGTACCTAGAGGCTTGCAGTCATTAGTGGTATTTCTCTCGTCATCGACAGTTGGGAATACATTAATGTCTCTTTCTTGATGGATTCTTCAATTGTTCCACCTCAACACCTTTATTCACACTTATTGAATGTACTCGGTGCCTTGACGCCTACTTTCATCATTGGTGGTTTTTCTTGCATTTGTTAATGGCATACCTCAATGATCGATAATCAAACGAAGTCTCATTGTGTTCGAATTCAACCACTTTATTCACATGATGAAAACTTGCACCATCGACAGTTAGTGTAGAAAACCTCACATTCATAATAGCAGCACCTCATACATGTTGTTTTTTTTCATCGCACCAATCCTATATAACTTCAGTTATCATGGAAGATCAGATTGTATTTCATTGTAGCTAGATATCATCAATTGATTTTGAGACTGGACTCCATTGTATCTTGTTTGTGGCTATGACCACCTATGGCTTATGTCTACTTTGTATTGCCTCTTCATGGACATGAACATTTATATTCTGTATATGCACATGGATATGCAGTGTACTTCAAATTGACAGCCATATGTACAAAATCAATATGTATTGTAATATTCTGATGAGTGACTAGTTCCTTTGAATGGGTCCTCACTACTCCACTTCTGGGAATTGTAATGTATTTCGGCCATTGTGATTGCTCCTCTAACCTCACACATTAGGGGGCATCTGTTATAACATTTTTTCCACACTCTATGCATCATTATTTGGTGGCCTACCCTTTCCCTATGCAGACTCAATTTCCCCATCTTGCTCAGTCAAAAGTAAAAAATTCAAATTTGTGTACATATACGCGGGCTACAATTATACAACATGCGTATATGAAGGTTTCTCCATTACAACCCATATACTTCAGGTTTTTTTCTCAAAATTAAAAATATTTCATATTTTCCATGCCAATTCATGAGATTCATGATCCTTGGCCTTTCATATGCTAGAAACGATGCGATTTGAACCTTCAATTCCCTTTGGAGGATATAAATTGAGCCATATACAAGCCTTTGAAAAAAAGAGAAAAAATTTGAGAGCAAGTACACTCTGGAGAATTTTTTCCCCATGTTACATCCTTGAGTTTGCATCCCTTATTCCTTTAATTCTGAACTCTCCTTATGTTCATCCCCCAACCTCTCCCTATCCTATGAAGGAGGAACCCAATTACTCCTAGAACTTGTGAGCTTGCCTTGGGGAGGATTGAAGTGGTGAAGGCCTAGGTGGAGGACTTGGTTTCTCGGTTTCGATGAGTTACTGATAGAGAAGGTTGTCACCTATGTAATTTTGTTGATTATATTAATATAAATACTCTTTTGTCGTCCAATTATATGTTGCATAGGTTTATATTATTTCCCATGGGTAAATTTGTTATAGATGTTGATGGATTATGTTAGTTTATATGTTGACATTTTATACATTTTCCATATGCTTGTGTATATTGGATGTTGAGGACAAGTTATAGGTATCAAGTGTTGGATTGTGAGCTCAACAATGGTCTCCTATGAATGTCTGGAAGAGGTAGGCTTATATCCTTTCTTTTGTTAGCATTTCCATTTATCTAGCATATTTTAGATTTCAGTTGGTTTCTTGGTGTCGTTCTGTCTGTTGTGGTGTAACCTCCCACTCTTGCAAGCACATGTTATTGACTTATTCTTTGAGGACACTTGCATGCAAGTGATTTAGTTATAGTACATTTTTATTTGATTCGCTCATGGATTCTTATGACGATGTTGATGGACCATGATTTTATGCTATTTTATATATGCACATTGACAGATGTTATTGATGAGTTTCCCTGAGTGTGTTGGACACTTGATGGATTATGGATGCCGAGGGAATCAACAGGCCTCCTTGGACTTCGGATTGAGTCAGGGAGTGGATTGTATTGATTTGAGTATTTCATTTATGCATATGTGACATATGATCGATTATAGTATGATTTTGTATATGGATCATTGACAATGTTTCATTGATGGATGCAGGTTGATAAATGCTTGCTAATATGACTCACATAAGGATTAAAGGGGGCATGCACATAGAGAAGATATTGAGGAAGAGGTGTGGAAAAATCCCTGTCACAACCTACTAGCACTCACGTCGTGGCTCGAATTGTAGTTTAATGATTACTTATTTCGAGAGATCCACGATCTCACGAGGGAAGACTGAGACAGTGTCTCACGAAGATTTCTAAGGGGTGTGCAATAAGGCAAGGTCCTTATTCCTTAGAAGCCCTTAGTCTCTCACAAGGTTTCCCAAATGGAGTGTTTAATCCAAGGGTTGGACAACTATCAAAACCAATCAAGGGTGAGTGGCACCCTTGGAGCACGAAGTGCGTCTGGAAGGGCACGTCGCGTAAATAAAAAAATGAGTCAATGAATCTAGGTGGCCTAGAAAACCTTGAGTGGATAATTAAACCTTGAAAATTATTTAAGCATTGTTGGATTAATTAATTAATTAATTAAAGAATGAATTTAGTAATTGTAAACCCCAAATGAAGTGTAAGACTATTCAAAATTAAGCCTAAGTCTAAGTTCTTGTAAAGAGGCTAACACTAAATTATTAACTAAATAAAGTTAAAAAAAGGGGGGGTGAAGAAAATCAAGTTAATATCTAAGAGAGGTGAAATATATCTAAATAATTGATAAGGAACATGTGTGCAAAAAATATTAAAAGGGAGTTTTCAAAATAAGAAAGAAATAATCATGAAAGAATGTGTATGCATAGAAAGGTATCTAGAGTCTAGTTAACACTTGTCTAACTAGCGAAGAATCCTATTTTAACTCAACTCAAAATTAGTAAGGCATCAATAATTAAATGGAATATGGGGAATAAAAAGACAACTAGGAGTGATTTAAGGAGCGCTTTTAGGAAGGGTGAGGGAAATTGACTTAATTAAAATAAACTGTGGAATTACTTGTGCAACTGGGGAAAAGGGTGACAAGTGTAAGGGGAGAAATAATTCTAATTTATTTAATTAAAAAAAAAAAGCTAATTAATTGTGCAAGTGGGGTTGTCATTAAGGAAACTCCTATAAAGAAAATGGAAAAGAGGGGAAAGGGATGACACTAGTTATGGGTAAAGTTATGCTGCAAGAATTTGATTGGTTTTACTTGTGAGAGTTGGGATATTGAGCTTGAGAGAGAGTGGTGGATCTACCTTGCGAGGCAAGCTCAGAGCTAGAGTATTTTTTTTGGTTTTGTGTGTGTGGCCTCTTTGCGGCTCAAGGGGCTAAGGGGGAAGAAGAGTACCCCTAGCATTGGCTGGGAGGTATCGGTGAAGTCTCAATGACTAGTAAGTGGGATAAGGAAGGAAGAATCATCGGTAGACGAGGAACGTCATCCAATCCATATTCGTTGGTTACGGTAATTCTATTTGAGAATTGAAAGCTATAAATTTTAAATTGTAATAGATGTTTCTGAGCTCTGTTACAAATGTGTTGTAATCTAAATTTTGAATTGAAATTTCTTGATGAAATTATGCGTATTTTAAGAATTTCAGGTGCTTGATGCCACTTAAACCCCTCAACTAAGTCTGTGGAAAACTGTGCGTTATCTCTCATTCCATTTTTCCAACCCTCGATTCTTTGTTTTTCTTACTGTCATTGGAGATTTCTTGGGATCGATAGAAATTACCGATCCACTTCCTTTAGACTCCCAGGTTTCGATGCAAGTTAATCTTGGTCGATGCCTTGACCTGCTAAATAAAACTTAATTAAAAATGAAAATTTAAATGGATGATAGTTGGTAGGTTTTTGTACAGAAACCAATATGAACGTTTCCCTCAATTATCAATGCCTATTTCAACTAATTCTTCATTTTATAGGATTGAGAGCTAATATGTTTCCTTGATACACCCACGGCCATAGGCATGATGTATTCATTGTAAATTCTTTTAATTATATGGTGGCGGTTGATCGATGCTTTGGGAACATTATCAATTTTAAAATTAAATTTCACTTTATTTGTTTAACCTTTTACCCAAACGAATTGTTTTTCACTCTTATCCCTCGCGTTTAGTTGAAATCCTTGGAAGGAATCCGTGATAGTTCTACTCTGGACTGGAGTTGAAGAAATCTGTGTTAGTTCTATATTGTAGATTTATGGGACGATTTCTTCCTGGCAGGATGGCCAATGATCCAAAAAAGGATCCAGAGAAGACTAAGGACAACTTAGAATTTGTAGAAGCAACTCATGAAGCTTAGAATGGCCTCAGTAAATAGAGAAAGGGAAAAAAATCAAAGTCCTCAAAACTCAGTGAAATTGGCATCATCACGAATATCACGTTGCAAGCTTTCCAACGACGTAAATGACTAGTCAAACAAAGTTACATATCAAAAGATATTTGCAGTCAAATTTTTGGTCAACCTAGCCCAGTTAGCAGGGATGAGTCAGCATCAGTACTACCGACGTCAACATCAGTACGGATGACGCCAACATCCATACAGTTTACATGGCACATGTAGAAGGAAACATGTGTCATGTTGACATCAGCATGACATCAACATGGTGGTGTGGCAACACTAGAGGCTTCCACGTGTCATTCGTTTTTGGAATTTTTAGGTCAATTCGTGGACCAATGAAAAATCACCACATGGCAGTTCATACAACCACGTGGTAGATTGTATGGTGACGTGGTAGGCTAATGTGGCAGGTGACTATGCAAGTGGTTGGCATGAACCAATGGTTGGTTTCCATGTGGCCCAGTCATGGGATGCCATGTGGCAGTGGGAAATTGCCCAATGAGGGCTCGAAAACTGAATTTCAAAAATAAAAAAGGTGGGCCCGCGAAATCTAGCAGCCAAACGGTAAGTTACGAAAAATATAAACAAGCGCTCCAAATTGGTGGAGGTTCCATTCCACATATTGTATATTGTTATAACTATAACCCAAAAGGGGAGGCCTGCGGGCTTGACCTCGGGACCTCCCCCCATACAATGCCTTAACAATAGCATCCACCATCGTTGGGCCAACAAACTACATTGTGTAGTCCACTCCACTTTTTCCTTTTAAGCTGAGTCTTCCCACAAACGGAGGAGGGCGTGAAGGTATGACCGAGCATGGAAACCAAGAAGCAGTACAGAGAATTAAATGCAAGGAGAAGGCATGGAAACTGAGACGAGATTTCTCAAGGGCCTGGGAGTGCCAGAGTCGGATTGAGGCGTGGAGATAGTCATTTTTGGGTAATTTGACGCCAAAAATTCAATGGTGTTGTCTGTTTTCTTATCTAAGCAAAGATTTTGTAGCTTAATTCTATAATGAAGTATACTTATGTATTTTTCCAAATTCTTTTGCTAAGTTAATAAAAAGGCCTACCCATTTGAGAGCAAGACCCAGAGATGTAGTCCACCAGGGACAAACTCCGTTATCAATTTTTTGTGTTCATATTTGATGCGTATGTCTCTTCATTATTGAGCTTTTCCTTCTTTAATGGTGCACTTTAGTTTATGCTCATTTAATACAATTCTTTATAAATCACTTTGATGAAAAGATATCGGATCATGTTGGTATCAGAGCAGTCATCTTTGAATTGAATTGTTGAGTGTGAATGCTTACTAGGGCCAAGCATAAATAGGGTGAAATAACTCTTAATGATTTCAATCCTGAAGTTGGTCGTGCATCCCGAAGGAAGAAAATTGCAGAAGAGGACAAGCATGATGAATAGGAGAAAAACTTCCATATGGTATTTTATCGCATGTCAGAAATGGTTGAGCAAATGTATGGAGACTACGAGAATAGGATGAAGAAGAAAGGGAAGAAAAAGGAAGCACAAGTTGATGATAATGCTTCGGTAAATCAAGGGACTGGAGGAGACCCTCCTGAGCCTCCATCTTCACCTTTAATTTCTAGCTCTTATTCCTCCGAGCATTCTCATCATTCTCATCATTCTATCCATAAAGATTCTTTTAAGAAACCATTATTAAAGATTGATGTAAAATTTTATTTACATGTGCTTAATGGAGATGCTAATCCTGAAAAGATAGATAATTGGATCTGATAGGTTGAAGTGTATTTATGTGTTCAACAGATTGATGAAGAGGAAGTTAAAGTGCAACTAGCTTCTCTTCGGTTGGAAGGCACCGCTCTCGTATGGTGGGAGAGAAAACTTCAGGACATAAGTAAGTGTGGTAATATTCTTTCCTCATGATCGAAATTTAAATCAACGATAAGGAAGCAATTTTATCCATTGGGTTATTTACATAAAGAAATGATGGAATGGAAAACTTTAAGACAAAGTAAAGGTCAAACTATACAAAGTTTCATGGAAGAATTTAGGAAGAAAAATCTTGCATTAAACATTCCTTTGGATTCTTATGAAACTTTAATGAAGTTTATTGACACACTTCAAATTTATATTCGTCATACTTTTCTATTGTTTAACCCGACCAATAATGAAAAAGTTTGTGTGCAAGCCACTCACCTTGAGAACATGGGAAAGCATGTTCAAGAAGATCCCACAAAGAAACCTTCCAATTTCCCACATAAGTTGTTTAAGAAGTTTAAAAGGAAGGACAAGAAGACCACCACTGTAAAGAGAGAAGAAGGAAAGCCATCTTTCACTCAATGCAGGAAAAGTGGTCACGATGATGAACATTGTTGGAAACTACATCCAGAGAAGAGACCGAAGCAGTTCGGCGGAAAGGGGAAGATAAAGACCATTGCTACAGTGCAACAAGATCTTGGTTCCAATTCAAGAGACGAAGGAAAGATCACAGTGGTTGGAGTACAAGGTAAATATTCATTTCATGCTAGTTCAAATTCCAATAATGAATCTCATGATGATGAATGAAAGAGGAATGAATTATTTCATATAAGAGTTGTATCTAAACACACTAAGATAGATACATTATTTGATCTCGGTTCCCAAGTAAACTTGATATCTGAAGCATTTGTCAAAAACATGGGTCTTGAAACTAAACCACATCCAAAGCCTTATCCTCTTGGTTGGGTATGTGATAAAGAAAAACTTAATGTCACCAAGCAATGTAGGGTCAGATTTTCTATTGTTTCAAAGTTTATTGATGAAGTGGATTTGGATGTTGTATCACTTGATATATGTGGCATAGTGTTGGGGAGTCATTATATTTATGATATAAAATCATTCTTCTTTCGTCATGAGAAAAAATACCACCTTACTAAGGGGGGAGTCGAATATAATGTTAGATCCCACAACATGAGGGTAAACACAACACTTGTTAGTGTAGGACAAATGAAGAGACTCATAAACACTAATAAGAGATATGTACTCATGGTCGTAAGGGAGAAATACGTCGTAACATTCGACGCTTTCCAAGGATGTGATCCTTCTCATAAGAAATAATTAATTGATATTGTTTCTAAGTATGATGATATTTTCCATGAACTAGATGGATTACCTCCTAAGAGGGAAACCAACACGAAATACATCTTCAGCAGGATTTTCCTCTTCCTAATGTGGGCATGTACAAGATGTCAGTTATAGAGATAACAGAGATCAAGAAGCAAGTACAAGGCTTATTGGATCAAGGGTTCATCAGGCCCAACTCATCTCATTGTGGTTCTCCGATCGTGATGGTGCCAAAGAAATATAGCACATGGCGATTGAGTGTCGATTATCGGGCATTACATAAAATCACGCTGAAAAATCAATACCCTCTTCCTCGTATAGATGATTTACTTGATTAGTTAAAGAATGTTGCTTATTTAACTAAGTTGGATTTGCGCAGTGGATACCATCAAATCAAGGTTGTAGAATAGGATGCATGGAAGACTGCCTTTAAAACCAAACAAGGATTGTTTGAGTGGTTAGTTATGTTGTTTGGGATTTGTAATGCTCCGACAACTTTCATGTGTGTGATGAATGATGTATTCAAGCCTTTTCTAGATGATTTTGTGATTGCATATTTAGATGGCATTTTTATATTTAGCAAGACTTGGGATGAACATGTAAGGCGTGTAAATCAAGTATTGGATAATTTGCAAAGGGAAAAGTTGTATGTAAAATTGTTCAAATGTGAATTTGGTAATACTGCACTTGTGTACTTAAGTCATATTGTAGGAGGAGGACAATTGAAAATTGATCCTTCCAAGATTGATATAATTGTAAATTGGCCTGAGCCCAAAAGTGTAATCGAGATACAAAGCTTCTTAGGTGCAGTCTAGTATTGGAGGAGATTCATTTCAAAATTTTCCTTTATAGCAGCTCCTTTACATGCCTTAACTAGTGTGAAGAGCACTTTTCAGTGGGGAGGAAAGTAACAAAAAGCTTTCGACACATTGAAGGAAAAGATCAATACTGCACCAGTATTAACACTACCGAATATTCAACAGCCCTTCGAGATCGAGACAGATTCCAGCGGATATGCCATGGGTGCAGCATTGATGCAATATCATAATCCTATCTGTTACGACTCTGAAAATTTTAACCAAATTGTTGTTAACTATCCTACATATGATAAAGAGTTGAATTCATTAGTTCAAAGTGTAAATAAATGGAAGCGCTACTTTTTATGGAAGGAAACAATCATACATACAGATCATCAACTCTTGCAGTATCTCCAAGCACAAACCACACTGCAACAATCTCAACATTATAGATGGATGGGTTTCCTACAACAATTTCATTTGGTAATCAAGTACAAAAAGGGTACGAGTAACAAGGTAGTTGATATCCTTTCTAGACCTCCTATTGTTGCTTCTATTATTTTGAAGAATGCTTATTTATCTCATGATAACTATGTGGAACAATATGCCATTGATGAATATTTTAAAGAAGTATGTGAGAAGCTAACCCGTGGTGCACAGGTAGAGAATTATTGTCTGCAGAGAAAACTACTCTACCTTCTTGAAAGTTATCTATTCCTACAAGTGAACGAGTCCATGTAATACGAGAAGCTCACACTTCTCTTGTATCTGGGCATTTTGGGGTAGGAAAAACTATGGCTCATCTGCAGAGGTTTTGTTACTGGCCTCAGATAAAAGCAATTGTAACTAAATATGTAAACAGGTGTGTGATGTGTTCTACTTGTAATCCCACTAATAGAAAACTGGGGCTATACTCACCATTTCATGTTCCATCCCATCCAAGGGAAAGTATCTCCATGGATTTTGCAGGGGGTTTATAAATGTCGAAAATGCATCATGAATATTTGTATGCTGTAGTGGATAGGTTCAACAAGATGTGTATATTAATGCCATGTAAAAAGTAGATCATTGTTGATCAGACTCCTAATATCTTCTTTTAGTATGTTTGGGTTCACTTTGGGTTACCAACATCCATTATCTTAGATCAAGATACTCGATTCCTTGGGGATTTTTGGAAAAGTTTGTGGAGAATGATGGACACCAAGTTGAAGAGGAGCACTGCTTTCCATCCACAGACATACGGACAGACAAGGGGTTTTAGTCAAACAATGGTACTTTTGCTTCAAGGCTACTGCAACAAGAATCCCAAGTTATGGGATGAACAGATACCCTATGTGTTATCACATAATCTTTTCAAAGCCTTAGGGGTTTGTGGTTTCTACCTAAGTCTGTATTTTTTCCTGTCTCTCCTCCTTTTGAAAACCCGATTGTAAGTTTTTCCTCTCATCTTGTAGTTTTTCTTCTGTCTGCCTTCGTCCGTTTGATCAAAATGTTCTCTCTAGGATCGATCACTCCTCCCTTTACATTTGTCACTTATCATTTTGTTTTCTCGAGCCCTCAGTCAGTTGTCCAAGTAATTTTTCATAGAAACCACAGTCATAAGCACAAGCACAACACTTAGAGCGGTCTGATATGGGGACTGAACCGTCAGCCCATGGTACCCCTGCAAGAAAATTTCCCTGCATACCCATGTTGATTTGATCTCACGTCTGACAAAGGGATGCACGTTCTGTCTGACAGAAGAAGTCATCGACGCAAAGCTTTGATTGTAATGATCAGATCACACTACTGATAGTTAAGGACTATTATGAGTATAAATATATAGTTTTGATATTTTGTTAAGGGGGATGGTTGAGCTAGGCTTCTGTATTGTAAAGTTTTAATAAAGCTCTGGTTCTTTTGGTTATGTATCTGTATTTGAGACTTCTTGTTTAATGTAAGTCAACTTCTTTTCATATCTATGTAAACAGTTATGTTAGAACACTTGGTCATGGAGGATCCAGTCGAGGGTAGTTGTGTTCTTGTGATGTAGGTTTGATCACAGTGACATCGCGACCAGTTTTAATTAGTTTCTATGTTGTATTTTCCCTCCAACGTTGAATGACTTGGGCATGGATGATCCAGTCGGGTTGTTTTCATTGAATTGTGATGTATGTTTGATTTCAGTTCAGTGATAATTTCATTCAGTCCCCTGAAACTCTGAACCAAGAGGATCTTGCCTTCTGAGTTTTTCCTCCTTAGGTTGTTGGAAGACCGGATGTCCATAGAAGACCTCTTCACTCTCCTCAATTTCTTCCCCCTATTCACCTTTACTACAAGTTACTGACTAAAGTTAGATCAAGACCTCATCTACTTATGCATACCAACCCAGTTTTATGAGTTAAAGCGATATTATCCTGAGACTGCATCCATTAGACTACCCTTTAATTTGTTCATTGTGACATACAAACTAATGGGTACTAGGCTTACCTCTTCTGCAATCCAGAGGTGACTTCCAGTGCTAACATTTCTGACGTCGTTGTCAAGGAACAAATTGAATAAATTTCCCTAGGATAGAACGACAAAGAGCTTTTGATTCCGAAGGTGCATCAGATATCAAAACCATTGAAGATTGCAACTTGCACCTAGAGACTCCACTATTTTAGTTCTAGCTCCTAAAGGAATACACATGAGGTCCACTTCACTACGGCCTCTAGCAATGCTTGAGGCTAACCTAGAGGAAATTATCAGAAAGGGAAAGACCGCTCAAAAAGGTACCTCCACTGTTGTACCAAGTTTTTCTGATAATTTGCATAATCCCCCTTTACCCACTCCAGTAACTGTTTATGATTCTCCTTTTATACAAACTACTGGAGTTTCAAGAAATTTAATTTTTGGGAGTTTTCCTGCCGATTTCGCCCCTCCTATTCTTGGTTTGGAAGGAGAGATATTTGACACCCCTTTATCCCCCGAAGTTGTGAACTGGAAGGAGGGAGATTTGACCTTATAAGACTTTCCTACTCCAGACTTTACTACTCCTCCTCCTATTAGAGTTGTTGCAGTTACAGAAGGGGAAACCTTTGTTACCTCTAGACCCTCATCTTTATCTCCTAACACTCAGCCTTTTCCTTTTTCACCCAGAAGCACAGCCCCAGTCTCTCTTGTCCGAACTCCATCTCCTCTTGTTTCTCCTCAAGCTCACATCCAAATGGCAGGGGTTAATCCTCCTAGGAACAGAATGGTCGAGATATTGGCTACTAGATACGCCCCTCTGGTCTTACCTCATCCTATGAATGCTCTCCCAACCACAGACTACCTTAATTATATGCCTCAGTTCACAGGGGAGGGAGACGCGATGGAAGAAGAGAACCTTTCATCCTTTTATAGATTGGCAGAGATTCAGGCCATCGAGAATGAAGATGTGTGGATGAGATTTTTTGTACAGAGACTCAATGGTGATGCCAGGGAATGGTTTAAGGACTTGCCTCCTGGATCTATTGATGGGATTGTTTCTCTGGATGATGCATTCTTAAGGAACTGGGGGAATAAAAAAGATCTCCTTTATTATATTATAGAATTTGGGGCACTTAAGAGAGAGGAGGGGGAATCTGTTTCAGACTTCTCGAAGAGATTTAATAAAATGTATAACAAGATTCCAGCCAAAGTTAATCCTACATAAATCTCCACCAAAATGAATTATGCTAATGCTTTCCACCCTGAATTTCTCCTACTGTTGAGAGAAAGAAGAGCTACATCTTTGGATCATATGCAAGATGAAGCCCTTGAAGTAGAATCCAATATATCGGTAGCTAGAAAACTTAGGGGCAAAGTTGACAAAGACAAGGGAAAAGGTAGGTCTGAAACCCTCACTTCTAGTTCCTCTATTTCCCCCCCTCAAACAGATGAAACGACCAAGCTACTAAAATCACTTTATGCTAGAATGGAAAAGATCGAATTAGAAGGAAAGCAGAATTACAGGAATCCCCAAAATGTTGATAACAGAGGTAACTATAGGAGGCCTAACAATACTCCTCAGATTTTCCAAAGAGACCAGAGGAATAGAGATAGAGATGATCAGAAAATCTAGACCCCTCTCCAAAATAATCTTGTTGTTGATGAAGAAGAAGGGGATGAAGACCTTGATCCCGAAATTCATTGTCTTGGGGACACCTCCTCTTTTCCTCACTTAACTCAGTATGCATACGAGGAATATCTCATGGAAGGTCAGTTGAATGAGTTGAGAAAAGGGGACAAGGCCAATGAAAACCCCAATAGATACAACCTCAAGTCCAAGAAGAAAGAAGGAAATCCTAATTCTCCTGAGCATCCTACCAGAGAAGAGGAGCATGTTGAATATGTAGCAGGCGACAGCAAGGGTAAGAAAGTTCGAACCCCCTCTCAAGTGGCCATAACTCTTGTCCCAGAAGTGAAATAAATCCTAAATCCTACATCCCCTTTTTATTTTGAGCATGACATTTAGAAGATAAGGATCCATGTACCCTTTTCAGAGCTAGTCAAGCATGAAGATTTCAAAAGAAGCCTCTCTAAGTTGTTGATGCTTGAACCCACAATTCATCCCACAGACTCAAAAAATTTGCAAGATGAAAATCCAATTGTCATATTAGGACCTTTGGTAGAAGATAGAGATGATTCCTCTCCTCCATTCTACACTTCATTGAAAATCCATGATAAGGTGTTGCATAATTTCTCGATGGATTCAGGAGCATCCCACAATCTTATGCCTAAGATTGTCGTTGAAGACCTCGGGTTGGAATTTCCAAAAACCTACCACGACCTGTATTCTTTCAATTCCAGGAAGGTGAAGTGCCTTGGGGTTATCAAAGACCTATTTGTGTCTCTATTCCAGCTGCCAATGAAGAGCATAGTCATGGATATCGTAGTGGTTGATGTTCCCCCTAAGTTCGGGATGCTCCTATCTAGATCTTGGATAAAGAGACTAGGGGGAACCTTGCATATGGACCTTTCATAAGCCACCATTCTTGTGTTCGGGGGTGAACAAAGGAGACTTAATAGGGAAGCGCAGCTCACGTACATCATCATTGATGAAGAAAACCCAACCAATCATCCTATCTTTTCACTTGACGCTAATTTGGGGTCTAGTTTGTTATAGCTCACTGATACTCCTGAGCCTCCCCTTGAACTTAGAAAGCAGTCTGTTACTTTTCATGAAGATTCTCCTCCAACTACTTCTCTGTGGAAGATTTTCTTCGACAGAGCCTCTTCTATGGAAGGGGCTAGTGCCGGAGCGGTTTTTGGGTCACCTTGTCAAGAAACCATATCTTTGTCCTACAAACTGGAATTTGAAGCTACCAATAATGTGGAAAAGTATGAAGCTCTTGTTTTGGGCTTAAGGGCTGCAAAGGACATGGGGATCAAGGAAATATTTGTGTTTGGGGATGCAGAATTGATTGTTAATCAGATTAGAAATCTTTATCAAGCTAAGCATACCAACCTCGGAACTTATAGAAATGAAGTGTGGGACCTGATTGACAGTTTTTTTCTTGTCTTTCAACATTTCATTCATTCTGAGAGAGGAAAACACGGTGGTTGATTCTTTGGCTATTTCAACGAGCAATTTTAGAGTTCCCCTGCCACCCAAGCTCAAGTATGATAAAGAAGTCAAATACAGGTCCTCTATACCTGATAATGTCAAGCATTGGAAGGTGTTTGAGGATGATATTGAGATCAAAACGTTCCTGGAGATTGTTGAGGAATTTTTAGCATTGCATATAGATCAGGATCCTAATTCTGAAAATGAGCCTCACACTGATGTATTTTTAAAGAAAATTGCTAATCATTGTATTGTGCAATTGCCTAGCAATCACACTCCGAAGGGAATAGTCCCTTTGGAAAGGATATTTAACAGTAATGATGTGGTAGTAAAATCTAATAGGCCAATTGATGATGCTAAGATATCTTAGTGCAACATTGGTACATAGGAGAATCCAAAATTTGTCAAGTTGTCAAGTAGCTTGTCGAGGGAGCAAAGGTCCGAGTATGCTGAGCTATTAAAGAAAATTTTTGATGTGTTTCCTTGGACTTATGAGGACCTTAGAACATATGCCATCAGCATTATTGAGCACAAGATTCCACTGAAGGAAGAATCCAAACCATTTAGGAAGAAGTTAAGACAGATAAATCCTATGTTATTGCCTATCATGGAGAGAGAGGTGAAGAAGCTTTTGGACGCTCAGATTATTGTGCCATTGAGATATTCTGAGTGGGTGGAAAATTTGGTCCCAGTAAGAAAGAAAAGTGGAGAAATCAAACTCTGTGTCGATTTTAGAAACATGAACAGGAGCTCAAATAAAGACAACTACACTTTTCCAAAGATGGAATACATATTACAGAGGGTAACTGGTGCATCTAGGATGTCCATGATCGACGGTTTTTCTAGATACAATCATATCTATGTTTTTCCTGAAGATAGAAAAAAGATGGCCTTCACCACTCCTTAGGGTACATTCATGTATGCCAATATTCCCTTTGGGTTGATGAATGCAGGGGAAACCTTTCAGCGAGCTATGGATATAGCTTTCATCGGAGAAAAAGACAAATTTGTGGTCATCTATATGGATGATGTCACAGTTTTCTCCAGTTCTGATGTAGAGCATTGTGAGCATTTGAAAAAGGTTTTCTTAAAATGCAATAAGTTTGGTATCTCCTTAAACCCTAAGAAATCATTATTTTCCATGAAAGAGGGGAAATTATTGGGGCATATAGTATCTGATGAGGGAGTAAGAATTGATCCTAGCAGGGTGGAAGCGATCCAAACCTTGTCACTCCCTTGGTCTAGGAAAGAAGTCCAGTATTTCCTGGGAAAGATTTATTTTTTGAGGAGGTTTGTTTCCAATTTTGTTGAATTGGTAAAGCTTATAACATCCATGTTGAAGAAGGGAAATGAAGTTAAGTGGAATACTGAGTCTCGAAATTATTTTGATCAGATAAATAAAGCCTTGACTGAAGCACCTGTGCTTATCAGTCTTGATTACTCAAAGGATTTCCTCATTTTTTCATTTGCTTCATTTGATACAGTAGTGGTTGTTTTGTTGCAGAAGAACATTGAGGGGCTGGAGCAGCCTATTTCCTTTTTCAGTCGGGCATTAAGGGACGCTGAGGTAAAATATGACATCATGGAGAAGCAGGCCTACGCTTTGGTAAAGGCTCTCAAATCTTTCAGAGTCTATGTGTTGCATTCAAAGGTTATTGCATATGTTCCTTCAGCTTCTATGAAGGACATTCTCATTCAGCCTGACATAGATGGAAGGAGGAGCAAGTGGATTGCCCAGCTCCTTGAATTCGATTTGGAAATAAAGCCCACCAAACTGGTTAAAGGCCAAGGTTTATCCAAACTACTGGCTGGATGTAATTACGAATCTTTGGGGGTTAATTTTAGTAGCACCTTGTAGGGTTTCAAAATAGTCCCTATTCTCACTCCATTAATTCACTAAAACCTTCACAATTACTTCCATTTCACCTTCATATCACCTTCATATCACCTCCACATCATTACATTTACCTCATTTGGGTTATAACTATGTTTTTCCAAAGTTTATCAATTCTTAACATTTTTAAGTGGATTTGTGGTTAAACTTTAGAAAATAATATGCTTATACTTATACCTAACAATAAGAATGAGTTTGTTAACATGTGTAGGTACAAAATAAGCTTCCAAGACACCTTTATGTGGCACTCTATGTTCAAATTCGAATTTGAGGAGATCGTGGAGGAGATTATTGAGAAGATCATGGAGGATATCATGAAGGAGATCATGGACCTCATGGAGAATATCATGGAGGATAGGGTTATGTGTCTAGATGGTTGAGAGATATATGGAACTAAAGAGAGATTAGTGGATCACATTTATGAGTTTGTTATCATAGCTCTTGTATAAATAGGAGTGTTACCT
>ML783408.1:274258-296296 GCA_009831015.1 Picea engelmannii | reverse complement strand
TATCATAGCTCTTGTATAAATAGGAGTGTTACCTCCTTCATTTGTAAGCTTGTAATCTTAGAGTTGGTTTGTAATGGACATTTTGAAATAAAGAATCATACTTTGATTTTGCTTCTACATCTGAGTCTCCCTTGAAGTGGTGTTCTTGTGGAGTTATGGAGGGCCCCCATGGCCTCACTTGCATGTTGATTTGCTTATTTTAGGTATAGATTAATTTATGTTTTTGTTTGATTTCAAGTATGATTCATTTGAACGAGACTTTGTGAGTTGAGTCCTTGTAAGGGGACTGGAGTTTCCAACGAATCTTAGGAATTAGATAAGAGATTTTAGTGTGTGTAAGAGATTCTATGAGTTGAGTCCTTGTAAGGGGATTATAATCTCAGGCAAACATAATCACTTTGTTTTTAGTAGGTAGATTTTTTTAAATTGCAGAGGTGTTTAAGTGAGAAGGAACCAAAGTACAATCTCTTGTAAAAAGAGTATTGGCTCCTACTACATCAAACCCTCGTGAGAAGGAACCAAAGTACAATCTCTTGTAAAAGAGTATTGGCTCCTGCTACATCAAACCCTCGTGAGAAGGAACCAAAGTACAATCTCTTGTAAAAGAGTATTGGCTCTTGTTACATCAAACCCTCCTTTAGGTAGTTGAATATTTCTAGATCTATATATTTTAGGTAGCGCTTCTAAGTTTACCTTCCCGGGTTGACATTAAATAAACTCTGATTGACATCATCAATTAGAACTAAACACACCTGCTCACAAAATTATCAGGCTGAGTTGTCTCGTATAGGCCCACAAGTCAGCCCTCCATTGGCAGAGTGCACCTGGTACAAAGACATTATATTTTTTCTGCAGGAGTTGCGACCTCCAAATGGTATGGGAAAAAGCAAGGCAAGAGCTCTTAAGCTCAAAGAAATTAAATATTGCCTTATTGAGCAGGTTTTGTATTGGAAAGACCCTTTGGGAATTATTATGAGATGTTTAGACCCACTAGAGGCCCAAAAGATTATGTTTGATTTTCATGATAGCCTATGTGGGGGACATCACTTCTGGAGAACCATGGCCTACAAAATTCTCAGGGATGGGTATTTTTGGCCTACTTTGCTCACTGATGTCTGTGCGAAAATTAGAGCTTGTATTGAATTCAAAAAATTGTTGGGAAGTAGCAGCTGAAGTCCATGCCTTTGAAGCATGTGGTTGCTTCAGGGCCCTTCCAGAAATGGGGCCTAGACTTCATTGGGGAAATTCACCCTGCATCAAGCAGGTAGCACATATGGAACCTGAATACCACAGGTTATTTTACCAAGTGAATAGAACCTATACCCACAAGGATTACTTCTCATAAGGTGATCATTGGTTTCCTGAAGGATATTATAGTAAGGTTTGGTTGTCTGAACAAAATCATCACTGATAATGTTGCATCATTCAAGGCTGAACCATTGATCAAGTTTTGTGAGTAGTTCAGAATTTCATTGATCCACTCTACCCCTTACTATCCACAAGGCAATGGATTAGCAGAGTCCTCTAACAAAAGCCTGATAAAGATTATCAAAAGACTGTTAGGAGACAACAAGAAAGCATGGGATTCAAAGCTCAAGTTTTCTCTATGGGCTGACAGGGTGACAACAAAGAGGTCCCTGGGCATCTCCCCTTTCCAACTTGAATATGGAACTGAATCAGTTTTTCCTTCTCAGCTCGCCTTGCCGGTGGAAAACTTCTTCCAAGACTGCCAGGAAGAGACTGATGACATGATTAGGAGGATGCATCAGTTGGTCAAAGTGCAGCAGGCTAGGGAGGAGGTACTGGACAAAGCACATGAATGTCAACATAAGATTAAGCAAGCCTTTGACAGAAAGGAAAGAAAAGAAGATTTCCAGCTGGGAGATCTAATACTCAAATGGGATGCACCCAAACAGGAAAAGGGAAAGCATGGTAAACTTGAAGCCCTTTGGATTGGACCCTTCAAGATTTCTGAGGCATTTTCAAACAATACTTACAGGTTGCAAGATTCGGAGGGTGATGACATTTTTGGTGGCCCAGTAAATGGGCACTTCCTAAAAACGTTTTTTGTTTAAAATTCGCAGTCGACGTCCCACCATTGTAAATACCGTTCTTGTTTTATGTTTGTTTTGTTTTGTTTTTAATAGGAGACTCAATAAACCAAAGCAAAGGCACTGGAGCTGCGTGTTCTTGGCAGCTCGTAGGGAGCATGCCATCCCCTGTGGAGCCAATTGTTATCACATAAGTTTGTCAAAGCCTTAGGGTTTTTGGTTTCTACCTAAGTCTGTATTTTTGCCTATCTCTCCTCCTTTTGCAGACCTAATTGTAATTTTTTCCTCTCGGCTTGTAGTTTTTCTTCTGTTTTCCTTCGTCTGTTTGATCAACATGTTCTCTCTAGGATAGCTCACTACTCTCTTTACCTCTATCACTGATCATTTTGTTTTCCCAAGCCCTCAGTCAGTCGTCCAAGTAATTCTTCACAGAAACTGCAGCCGCAAGCATAAGAATAGCACTTAGAGTGGTCTGATATGGACTCAAATCAAGCAAGCATGAGACATTGATCTCGAGGGGGACATGTGGCATCCGATCCAAGTGTTCGAAGAAATGAGCTTCGAGAGTTTCAAAGTGAGAAGTGCATAAAACTTTTGGAGAGTCGAAGCCCAAACTCTCGAAAGCAAGCATGGACCATTAATCTCAAACTCAGCAGGGAGCCATTGATCTTAGCGGCAGTGCCTCCCCAAGATCCCGAAGGCCCAAAGTGGTCAAAGGCCCAATGTGAATCTGAGTCGTTGATAAGAAATAGCCATGTGTCGTCAAATCCATAGCTCCGGGTGAAAACACAGAAGGAAAAATAAGTTTGAGATTTGATTTTCCCGGAGTCTAGAGACCTAGAATTGATCTCGGTCGTCCAATTCAAAGATCCACGAGTTGCCATATCCATAGATCTGGGTAAAATCACAGCAGGTAAACATGAGCTATCCACCGAGCCCGAGCCAAATGCATGTTGATTATTATCACAGACAGGTGACACCCTTATGGTTTTGACATGTGGCACACTTTTCAAGTATTCTCAGACACGCCTCCAACCTGCTTTCAAGTGACACATGTTACCTCTCCATCCGTGATACATCAACATGGTGACATCTAGCCTCCACGTCTGATCATCCTCTGGAAGGTGTTATTGTTCAGTGCCAAAAGTATCACCCCACCCCAAAGCACACTTTTGGCAGATCCTAAAGTTGGTGGGCAAGTAAGCTTAGCAGTAGCGCCAAATCTAGTCGGTGTGCCCATATCTCGGATCATGACCAGATCAGCGGCCATAGTTTATTGTGGGGACGCAACATGCTCGGGCGATATGTTTCTTGAGCGGTCTCGCAATGGAAACCATGGTATGGAAAAAATACTACATGGTGAAACGTGATGGATTGCGGGCCCAAAATCAGTTCGAAGCCAAACCACCTATGAGCGGCCATGCAATTTCATGATTATATGGCATCCTATCCAAGCACAGAAAGTGGTCGCACCCCTGAGCATTAAGTCTCATTCAATATCTAAAGAAAAGAAGTTAATGGAAGGTAGGTTTGGTGGTTGAAACCTCGGCTCGCCCCATAAATGGAGGGCATGGAAGGCCCGACCGTGGGGACTGAATCGTCAGCCCATGGTACCCCTGTGAGAAGATTTCCCTATAGACCCATGTTGATCTGAGCTCACTTCTGACATAGGGACGCAAGTTCAGTCTGATAGAAGAATTCGTCAGCGCAAAGCTTTGATTGTAATGATCAGATCACACTCCTGATAGTCAGGGACTGTTCTGAGTATAAATAGATAGTTTTGATATTTTGTTAAGGGGGATGGTTGAGCTATGCTCCTGTATTTTAAAGTTCTAATGAATCTCTAGTTCTTCTAGTTATATATCTTTATTTGAGACTTCTTGTTTAATGTAATTCAGCTTCTTTTCATATCTCTATAAACAACTGTGTTAGAACACTCGGGCATGGAGGATCCAGTCAAGGGTAGTTGTGTTCTTATGATGTAGGTTTGATCATAGTGACATCGCAACCATTTTTAATCAGTTTTTGTGTTGTCTTTTCCCTCCAACGTTGAATGACTCCGGAATCGATGATCTGGTCGGGTTGTTGTCATTGAATTGTGATGTATGTTTGATTTCAGTTCAGTGATAATTTCATTCAGTCCCCTGAAAATCTGAACCAAGAGGATCTTGCCTTCTGATTTTTTCCTCCTTAGGCTGCTGGAAGACCAGATGTCCATAGCATACCTCTTCACTCTCCTCAATTTCTTCCCCCTACTCACCTCTACTGCAACTTATTGATTGAAGTTAGATCAAGACCTCATCTACTTATGCATACCAACCCAGTTTTCTAAATTAATGTGATATTATCCTAAGACTGTGTCCATTAGACCACCCTTTAATTTATTCATTGTGACATACAAAATGATGGGTACTAGGCTTACCTCTACCGCAATCCAGAGGTGACTTCCAGTGCTAACACTATGTACAACATGCTTACAAATGAGCCTTACATTCCTCCACTCAGTGTTCTCCTTTTGAGACCTGTTTTGGGTATTTACCTAAAGTTCCTTTGGACTTGATGTATGGGAGAGATTTCGATTCAAATGAAAAAAGAAATGAAGAAATAGTCTGCAAGTTCATCTAGAGGATCCAACAGGTACACCAAGCGGTCAGGGAACATGTGGAGAAAATTCAAGCACAGTATAAATCTCGGCATGACAAACACAGGGTCAATCATCAGTTCCAGGTTGGAGACCAGGTATGGATTCACATCAATAAGTAAATATTGAAGGGTGAAGGCAAGAAAATCAAGCCCATTTGTTATGGACCCTTCACTATTTTGGAGAAAAGTGGTACCAATGATTTTCATCTAGATCTTCCACCTTATATGCAAATCTACTCAGTTGTAAATGTGGAGAACTTGAAACTTTTTGAGCCTCTCATGATCATGGATCAGGGTGAGGAAGTTTCAATACCTTCATTTGATGAGTTTTCTCCTGAGTACTTAGATGTGTTAAAGGAATATATCATCCTGGACAGAAGGACAGGTACTTCACGCAGGGGTGATGTTGATAATCTTTGAGTAGGATTAAAGGGCACACATCCAAGCAAGGAAAAGTGGATTGAGAAGGACAAGGTGAGGGAGCTATTCCCTCACTTATCTATTGATTTATGAAAGCTTTTGGTGGTCCAAAAATCTCTTAGTGGGAAGGCATGATCCAAAAAGGATCCAGGGAAGACTAAGGACAACTCAAAATTCGCAAAACCAACTTGGAAATCTCAGAATGGCCTTAGCAGACAGAGAAAGGGAAAAAATTCCCTCAAAACTCAATGAAATTGGAATCATCGTGAAGAGTGTGTCACAATATTTCCAACGATGTAAATGGCACATCAAATGAATTTACGTATCAAAAGATATTCACAGACAAATTTTTGGTCAACCTAGCCTAGTTAGCAGGGATGAGTCAACATTCGTACTGCTGACATCAACATTAGTATAGATGATGTCAGCATCCATACAATGTATGTGGCACACACAAAAGGTGAAGCTTTTCATGCTAACATCATCATGGTAACATGGCAGCACCAGAGGCTACCACGTGTCACTCATTTTTGGCTTTTTTGGGTCAATTTGTGGACCAATGAAAAAGAACCACGTGGCATTCCATACATCCACGTGCCAGACCGTATGGTGACATGGTAGGCTGATGTGGCAGGTGACTGTGCAAGTGGTTGGCATGGTCCAATGGTTGGCTACCACATGGCCCAATCATGGGTTGCCACATGGCAATGGGCAAATGCCCAATGAGGGCCCAAAAACTGAATTTCAAAAATAAAAAAAGGTGGGCCCACCAAATCTGGCAGGCAAACGGTAAGTTCTGACAAATCTAAACAAGTACTCCAAAATGGTAGAGGTTCCATTCCACATATTGTATATTGTTATAACTATAACCCAAAAGGGTATGCCTGCGGGCTCAACCCCGAGACCTCGCCCATACAACGCCTTAACAATAACATCTACCACTATTGGGCCAATGGACTACTTTGTGTAGTCTGCCCCACTTTTTCCTTTTAAGTTGAGTCTGCCCAGAGACGAAGGAGGGCGCAATGGTATGGTAGGGAACGGAAACCAAGATGTAGTACAAATAATTAAATACAGAGAGCAAGCACAAAAATTGAGACAAGATTTCTCAAGGGCCTGGGAGTGCCAGAGTCAGCTTGAGGCATGGAGACAATCATTTTTGGGTAATTGGATACCACGAATTCAATGGTTTTGTCTGTTTTCTGATCTGAGCAAATATTTTTCATCTTAATTCCAGAATGAGGTATTGATGTAGGAGCATCATCAACAAGTACACGTGTCAGGACAACTCAGTGTCTGACAACCAATTCGGAGTCTCGAACGCTAGCCAGTACTGCAAATCTTTTGAATCGATAGAAGAAAAAAAGAGGAAAGATCACACGCGTGGAGACAAAATGAGCACGCGTGACATGGGAGCTTAACCCTAGTCTCAATGTAACCACAATTAGATAGCATTTAGTTTTTTTTCTTTTATATAAAGAGATATTTTGTACGCCCAAAAGAGGGGGTACGAGAATTATGAGCAAGTATGAATCTCAGAGAAGTAGTTGTTGCTTTGATTCTAGCTGTAACCATTTTCTTGATTTTGAATGAAGATAACAGAGAAAAATTGATCCAATGTATGCTGTGAATAGTGTTTGAAATTTCTCTGTTGTTGTCTTAATATTTTAAAGAATGAATGAATCTTGCTACAAGTGTATGTAGCTTTGAAATTCTTGCAAAAGAATTTAAATAGTTTTTATTCGTGAGCCGATCTAAGGTGTGCACACAGTCCGCAAGGAGTGCGTTGATAGGGTATGTTTCGACTTGTAAAGCTCAAAATAAATAGCGTAAAACTTTCTATGTAGGAATTATAAAGCGACTATCACAAGGAGTGCATAGTCATCACAAGAAATCGAATCTTGTGTAAATATTTGTTGCAAAGAGTGCATAAACCTGGAATCCGATGAAGAGTTGAAGTGACTTTGTAAATAAGTCGAAGGATGAGAGCGGAAGAATGCCAGGAAGGCGAGAAAGGATTCTTTTCAAGAACCTTTGGATCTGAGTTTGACGAATTTCCTAGAAAAGCAAGAAGTGCTTGGGAGATCAAAATCTTTGGAGAGATCAAGCTCAGGAGGAGTATCACTTTCCAAGAAGCGTGAACGAGATCCAAGAAATGGACTCACAGGAAGGATAAAGGTCAAAGACTTTAAATCCTTTCGAAAATATTCTATGTTTGAAGAAATATTTAGCTTAGAGGGAATATCTGGACCATCCGATCAACGTCCAGACAATGAGGAGAAAGTGCAAAGGAGGAAAGATCTCAAACGTTCAATCTGAGCACAAACGGATCGTAGTCGTCTGATCAAGATAAAGTGCACTAAAATTAAAGATTTGAACATACACAGAAGGAACAAGGTCACAAAATTCTAAAATCATCGGAACCTTCCATCACGATAGGACACATGGCGAGAGATCAACATTTCGCTGACTCGTAGAGTGGAAAGGTCAAAGAGCAGAGTTGTGAGGATTCGCGAAGTGTGAATTCATGAAAAGATCACAGTCGTTGATCATTCTGAAATCATCGAGACCGTCTATTGTCAAGGAGGACACATGGCGAGATATCAAAATTTCACTAACTCGTGACTCGAAGGAGTCAAAGGTTGAGTCGTGAGAACTCGCAAAATGTGAAATCGCGGCATGATCTGAGTCGTTGATCAAAGGGGAGATCTGGACCGTTGATCCAATGCCATCGAAATTTCGGCTATAAGGAGAACGGAAGCAAGGAGACTCCAAAGTCGCGAATCGTGAAATCACGAAAAGATCACAGTCATTGATCGAAGGAGGGATTTGAACCGTAGATATGGTTTTTTCAGGACTTCGCAACTCAGGAAATCAGAGGTAAGAGTTCAAGGAACTCGTGAAACTTGAAACCATGAATATTTGATCTGAGTCGTCAGTTCGAGAATATATCTAGACCGTTCAACATCTAGGGAGACGACTCGTGAAGTGTGAACCTATGAAACGCTAAATCACGAAGTGCTCGAAAGATTGGTCCAAGATCATAGCGAAGGGTCACATCGGTGAAGGGGAATAGAGGGGCTAACATGCGTTAGGCTCCTGTCGAGATTTTAGAAGTCGGGAGAGTTGGAATGACTCGCATGCAAAGGCTCGATATGCGGAATCGTGACACACCTTTCGATTAGGCGACTGGTCACATTCTTAGTCACATAAAGGGAGGGGCTTAACCAGGAGAGTTAGCATCCAAACATGATGAAGCTAAAAGGCATTAAGGAGAAAGTTATGGGTTCCATATAACCTATGTTTTAAGGGAAAGAGGGCATGTTAAGTGGATTTGAGGTTCTTGAGGGCCAAAGAGTCAATCAGACTTAGTTTCTTGATCGATCCTAGACCGGGAGGTCGCACAGTCCTTAGGAGAGAAGGGGGGTCCACATCAAGTGGTATCAGAGTTGATTTTCATCTGTAGATTTCAGGCGAAGGAGAAAAAGAACTCAAAGTTGTACTCTATGTGTAAGAGACAGTTAACACAATGCTGCCAAGGAGACAAGGGGAGCCACCCTTAGTCAATCGCGTTGTAGAAAGAGAGATGTGAGAACTTCTTGCAAAGTTGGAAGTGATGGAAGCAGTGCAGAGAAGAGCACCTAATGCTAGAGATGTCAGCGATGCAAAGAGAGAAGATGTAGAAGTCGAAGAAGCTGCAGGGGAACACGTTGTTGAATAATGCTTGCTAAGAGCAGTTGTTAGATTGGGAGCTAGAGCCAAGATAGAGGTCCTAATGTATGAAGGAAATTTGGATGTTGAAGAGTTGTTGGATTGGATAACGTCCATGGAAAAATATTTTGATTATGAAGATGTCGATGGGGAGAAAAGGGTGAGACATGATTTCACCAGGCTTAAAGGACATGCAACACTGTGGTGGGATGAACTGCAGGCTGAGAGGAGAAGTAGAGGCAAACAGAAGATAAAGAATTGGGACATAATGGTAGCCAAGTCAAAGGCTAAATTCATGCCCAAAGATTATCATATCAATTTGTTTAGGCAGCTGCAAAACCTGAGACAGAAGGGTATGACATTCAAAGAATACACAGAGGATTTCTACAAGCTGAACATCAGAGTTGGACAAAGAGAGCGGAACGAAGAAAAAAAATCTAGGTATATGAATGGCTTGAGGTACAAAATCCAGGATGAGCTCAGCATGATGTCGGTAAGGACAGTGGAGGATTCTTATCAGTTTGCACTGAAGGAAAAAGAGAAGTTCAACAGAAAACAGATCCAGTGAGGTAGAGGTAAAATCCCAGCATTGAACAAAGGCAAGGGAGTTTCCCATGACAAGGTGCATAATTCCAAAGACAAGGCTGGAAATCCACATAGACACTCGGAAAGAGGAGGAAGTTCCCGAGGGAGACAGGGTGGTGAAGAAACTCTTCTAGAGGAAGAGGCAGAGGAGGAATAAGATGTTATGCATGTGGAAAGGTAGGGCACATGTCTTGGGAATGCCCCAAGAAAAAGAAAGAAGGAGGAGAAACTCACATTTCAGAAGCACAGAGAGAGAATGTTGAAGCAGAGGGAGAAGAGGATGGAACATCCCTGATGATGAGAAAGGTTCTCTTAAAACCAGAGGCAAAAGTTAAAAAGCCAGTACAAAGGAACAGTCTATTTAGGACAACTTGCAAGACTAAAGACAGAGTATGAAAGGTGATAATTGACAGTGGGAGAACTGATAACTTAGTATCCACGAAGATGGTGGAGAAATTGGAGCTAGAGATAATTGCACACCCAGAGCCATATAAAGTCTCATGGTTGCAGAAAGGACACTAGGTAATGGTTACTAAACAATGCTTGGTTGAATTTAAGATAGGAGGATATAGATATGAAATTGTGTGTGATGTAATTCCCATGGATGTATGCCATATTTTGTTGGGAAGACCATAGAAGTTTGACAGGAATGTCATTCATGATGGGAGGAAGAATACATACACCTTGGAGAAGAATGGTAGAACACACATGTCATTGCCAATGGAGGAGAAGAAAGTGAAAGGGGAAGCCACCACAAGCATACTCCTCATGAGTGGGAAGGAACTCCTGAAAGAAGTCAAAAAAGAACAGGAGATGCAGTTTTATGTGGTGAGGAAACCCAGAGTTATCCTTACAAGTACTTCAATGGATGATTTGCCTGAAGAATTTCAGTAATTATTAGATAATTTTGCTGACATAGTGGTGGATGAGCTACCTAACTCATTGCCACCCATCAGAAGTATCAGTCATCATATCGATTTGATACTAGGAGCAAGTATGATGAACAAAGTAGCATACAGACTGACACCTCGAGAGAATGAGGAGGTGAAGAACCAAGTCCAAGAATTGTTAGACAAGGGTTTGGTCAGAGAGAGCTTGAGTCCATGCGTAGTTCCAACTATGTTGAGTCCAAAGAAATATGGAGGATGGAGAATGTGTACAGACTTGAGAGCCATCAATAAGATCACTATCAGGTATAGATTCCCTTTG
Source organism: Picea engelmannii (assembly GCA_009831015.1). Lineage (NCBI taxonomy): Eukaryota > Viridiplantae > Streptophyta > Pinopsida > Pinales > Pinaceae > Picea > Picea engelmannii. Next base: position 285,677 of record ML783408.1, on the reverse strand, counting down.
CCAAGAATAGATGATTTGATGGACTATTTAAGTGGAGCAAATTTATTTTCTAAGATAGATTTGAAAAGTGGATATCACCAAATCAGAATGAGGGAAGGTGATGAGTGGAAGACAACCTTTAAGACAAATGAAGGTTTGTATGAGTGGCTTGTTATGCCATTTGTCTTAACCAATTCCCTGATTACTTTTATGAGGTTGATGAATGAAATACTAAAATATTTCATTGGCAAGTTCGTGGTTGTGTATCTAGATGATATACTGATCTTTAGCAAGACTAAGGAGGAGCATTTGAGGCACCTGACATTGGTGATGAGGAGACTACAATAGGAGAAGTTGTTGATAAACCTGAAGAAGTCTTCTTTTATGAAGGCATAACTCATTTAATTGGGTTTTGTGATCTCTTCAAATGAACTGAAGATGGATCCAGACAAGGTGAAAGAAATCAAAGAATGCATGTCACCGAGGAGCATGTTTGAGGTAAGAAGCTTCCATGGATTAGCAAGTTTCTATAGGAAGTTCATCAGATATTTTAGTGGAATTTATGCACCAATGAGGGATACCGTAAAGAAGAGGCACAAGTCTTTTAAATGGATAGAGGAGGCCAAGAAGAGCTTCAATACACTGAAGGAGAAAGTAACGGAGCGATCAATTGTGGTCTTGCCAAATTTTGAGAAGACGTTTCAGGTAAGGTGTGATGCAAGTGTCGTTGCAATTGGAGGAGTTTTGGGCCAGGACAATAGACTTGTTGCTTACTTCAGTGAGAAGATGAATGAGACTAAGAGAAAATACTCCACCTATGAAAAGGAGTTTTATGCCATAATCCAAGCCATGAAGAAATGGAGACATTACCTTGTCCCAAAAGAATTTGTCTTGTATAGCGATAACCAAGCTTTACAATTCATAACCAGACAAGAAAAATTGAATCAAAGGCATGCGAAGTGGATTGAGTATATGCAGAATTTTACTTTTGTCATAAAATATATTGTTGGGAATGCTAACAAATTTGTTGATGCATTGAGCAGGAGATGTTTGACTCTATAGGAATTTCAGGTAAAGACCTTAGGGTTTGAACACCTTGAGGAAATGTACAGTGATGATCTAGACTTCAAGGAAGCATACAAATCATGCACGAATCATGTGATGAGAGATAGGAACTAGTGGACAGAGTATATGATTCAAGAGGGATTGTTGTTCAAGGGCAATCAATTGTGCATACCAAAATGCTCAATGAGGGACAACCTTTTGAAGGAAAAACATAGTGGAGGATTGGCTGGACATTTCGGCCATGATAAGACATTTGCGCAGTTGAGCAGTTCATACTATTGGCCACGTATGAGAAAATATGTAATAAAATTCATGAACAGATGCAGAATCTTCCAACATGCAAAAGGTAAAAGACATAACATTGGATTGTATCAACCATTGCCCATACTAGAGAGGCCTTGGGATGCAATAAGCATGGATTTTGTGTTGGGACTGCCAAGAACACAAAGAGGATGTGATTCCATATTTGTGGTGGTGGATATATTTTCCAATATGGCACACTTTATCCCATGTCAGAAGACCAGTGATGCAACACATGTTGCAAACGTATTTTTCAAGGAAGTTGTGAGACTTCACGGCCTACACAGAAGCATTGTCTCGAACAAAGGCACGTAATTTGTTGGTCATTTTTGGAGAACACTATGGAAGAATTTGGGGACAGATTTGTCCTTCATCTCAGCTTATCACCCTCAGATAGATGGGAAGACTAAGGTGGTAAACAAAATTTTGGGAAACTTATTGAGGAGCCTGGTCACTGAGCACCATAATCAATGGGATCAGATTCTGCCACAAGCAGAATTTGCATACAACGACTAACTAAACAGGAGCACTGGGAAGAGCCCATTCCAAATATTGTATTGAATGCAACCCAGGGGAGTATCTGAGTTGAGATACTTGGAATAGAGTGAGATCAGAAGTGTTGGAGCAAAAGATTTTGCTGCAGAAATGCAAAAGCTCCATAGCCAGATCAGGGAGCAGTTGCAGAATTCCAGCCAAGAGTACAAACGCAGAGCTGATCAACATCGCAACGAACTCCAATTTGAAATAGGAGATCAGGTTCTAGCACATCTTAGGAAGGAAAGGTTCCCTAGGGGGACATATAACAAGCTAAAGATAAAGAAGATAGGACCATGTAAGATATTGAGGAAGTTTGATGCCAACGCCTATGAGATTGAGCTGCCAGATGATGTGGACATATCACCCATATTCAACGTCTCATACATGTATCCTTACAGGAAGGATGACACAGAGGGATCAACAAATCAAGGGAACATTCAGTGGGAGAAACAAATGCCTATAGCAGAAAAACCATAGATGGAAAAGATCGTTGATCAGAGGATTAGTAAGAAGACCAAGAGGAAGACCTATTTTGAATATTTGGTCAAGTGGAAGGGACACCCAATAGAAGATGCCAGTTGGGAAAGTGAAGCTGATATCCAGAAGCATGGAAAGTCGGTATAGGATCTCATGGACAGGAGTCCATGAATTTTTGTCCAAGGGGAGTATGATGCAGGAGCATCGTCAGCAAGTACACATGGCAGAACAACTCAGTGCTTGAGAGCCAATCTGGAGTCTCGAATGCTAGCCAGTACTACAAATATTTTGAAGAGATAGGAAAAAAAGAGGAAAGATCACATGCGTGGAGACAAAATGAGTACACGTGACTTGGGAGCTTAACCCTAGTCTCAATGTAACCGCAATTAGATAGCATTTAGTTTGTTTCTTTTGTATAAAGAGAGATCTTGTATGCCCAAAAGAGGGGTTACGAGAATTATGAGCAAGTAGGAATCTCAGAGAAGTAGTTGTTGCTTTGATTTTAGTTGTAACCATTTTCTTGATTTTGAATGAAGATAACAGAGAAAAAATGATCCAATGTATGGTGTGAATAGTGTTTGAAATTTCTCTGTTGTTGTCTTAATCTTTTCAAGAATGAATGAATCTTGCTACGAGTGTATGTATATTTGAAATGCTTGCATAATAATTTAAATCATTTTTTCTTCGTGAGTCGGTGCAAGGTGTACACATAGTCTGCAATGAGTGCATTGACAGGGTATGTTTTGACTCATAAATCTTAGAAGAAATAGCGTAAGACTTTCTTTGCAGGAAGTATAAAGTAAGTGCCGCAAGGAGTGCACATTCATCACAAGAACTCAAATCTTGTGTAAATATATGTTGCAAAGAGTGCACAGACCTGGAATCCCACGAAGATTCGAAGTGACTCTGTAAAGAAGTCGAAGGACGAGAGAGGAAGAACGTCAGGAAGGTGAGAAAGGATTCTTTTCAAGAACCTTTGGATCCGATATTGACAGATTTCCCAGAAAAGCAAGAAGTGCTTGGGAGATCGAAATATTTGGAGAGATCAAGCTCAGGAGGAGTAGCACTTTCCAAGAAGGGCAAATGAGATCCAAGAAATGGACTCGCAAGAAGGATAAAGGTGAAAGCCTTTAAATCCTTTCGAAAATCTTCTAAGTCTGAAGAAAGATTTAGCTCAGAGGGAAGATCTAGACCATCCGATCAACGTCCAGACAATGAGGAGAAAGTGCACAGGAGGAAATATCTCAACCATTTGATCTGAGCGCAAACAGATCGTATCCGTCTGATCAAGGTAAAGTGCACTAAAATTAAATCTTTGAACGTACACAAGAGGAACAAGGTCACAAAATTCTGAAATCATCGGAACCATCCACCACGACAGGACACGTGGTGAGAGATCAGTATTTCACTAACTCGCAGAGTGGAAAGGTCAAAGAGCAGAGTTGTGAGGATTCGCGAAGTGTGAATTTGAAAAAAGATCACAGTCGTTGATCGTTCCGAAATCATCGAGATCGTTCGTTGTCAAGGAGGACAAAAGGTGAGACATCAGCATTTCTCTGACTCGTGACTCGAAGGAGTCAAAGGTTGAGTCACGAGAACTCGCGAAACACAAAATCCCAACATGATCTAAGTCGTTGATCAAAGGGGAGATCTGGACCATTGATCTAGTGCCATCGCAATTTCATCTATAGGGAGAACGAAGGCAAGGAGACTCCAAAGTTGCGAATCGCGAAATCACGAAAATATCACAGTTGTTGATCGAAGGAGGGATTTTCCCATAGATCTAGTTTTGTTGGGACTTCGCAACTCAGGAAATCAGAGGTAAGAGTTCGGGGAACTCGCGAAACCCGAAACCGTGAAGATTTGATCTGAGCTATCAGTTCGAGAAGAGATCTAGACCATTGAGTGTCTAGGGAGACGACTCGTGAAGTGTGAACCCACAAAAAACAAAATTGTGAATTGCTCAAAATATTGGTCCACGATCATAGCCAAGGGTCACATCAGTAAAGGGGAATAGAGGGGCTAGCATGCGCTAGGATCCTATCAGTATTTCGAAAGTCGGGAGAGTCGGAGTGACATGCATGAAAAGGCCCGATACGCGGAGTCACGACGCGCCTTTCGATTAGGCCACTAGTCACAGTCTTAGTCACATAAAGGGATGGAATTAACCAGGAGAGTTAGCGTCTAAACACACTTAAGATAAAAGGCATTAAGTAGAAAGATGTGTGTTCTGTATAACCTGTGCTTTAAGGGAAAGAGGGCCTGTTAAGTGGATTTGAGGTTCTTGAGGGCCAAAGAGTCAATCAGACTCAGTTTCTTGATCGATCCTAGGCTGAGAGGTCGCACAGTCCTTAGGAGAGAAGGGGGGTCTGCATCAGGTATACTTATGTATTTTGATAAATTCTTTTGTTGAGTTAATAAAAAGGCCTACCCATTTGAGAGCAAGACCCAGAGACGTAGTCCACCAAGGAAGAACTCCGTTATCAATTTTTTGTGTTCAAATTCGATGGTTATGTCTCTTCATTATTGAGCTTTTCTTTCTTTAATGGTGAACTTTAATTTATGATCATTTAATACAATCCTTTATAAGTCACTTCGATGAAAAGATATTGGATCAACCAACCAAAGTTTAGACCCGAGTTGTTCCCTTGAATGTGTAGTCTTCGTCCGCCTGCGTTCAGGTCTGAGGGATCTCACAAACTGGAAAAATTCTCCCCTACTCCAGAACGTGGATCTGAGCAGAAGACCCTTAGATCATTGTGGGTCGTCCCCTTCATTTTCCTTGGTTGATGAGCAAAGTGCGTAGGTGCTTCTTTTAATTTCAACCAAATTATTCTCGTGTTCGGTTTAATATTGGGACTCCCGTAACGAATCCTCACTCGTGTCCTTGAAGATGACCTCCTTTATGCAACCAAATTCATTGCTTTCCCACTCGTTTCCTTGAATTTCGAACCCGATAGGTGCTCTTCATTTGTTGTTTAGTGTTGTGTCTAGAACACTTGTTCTGTAAAGACATGCAGTGACTTCCTCCTTTAATGTGATCCCTTAAAGGTTCTCCACGTATCTAAGTTACTCTAAGCGTGAGGTTGGGGATTTATGCTTCCCAAACCCTTTAGATGCTTGTTTTATTTATTGTCAAGTGCTTTCAAGAAATGCTACCCTGGAAATTAAGAATCCCTTCACTGCAACAGTTGATTGGAGGTCGACTTCCTTGACAGGGATGTAGAATTTTGTTCATGAGTCCTCGCCTCCCCTCCTTCCAGTGGTTTAATCCAGCTTGGGTCCACCTTAGAACTGATCCATTTTTTTTTAATCTCTTTTTTCGAATGATCTTAGGAATGCAGCAGATGAAACCCTTATTTCCTTAAAATTGTAATGGAGGGTTTCCTTAGGAACATAACTGATAGTTGCATGTTGCAAAACATTGGGTTTTGATATTGATGGAATTGTTTATGTACAAAATTTCATTTTCTAATATGAATAATCATTTATTGCATTTCTTTTATTTTAGGATGCATAAAGTTAGATCTGAACAAAGGACTATTGTTGAGGTGACTTAGAAGCTTTTCATAGCTGAATAATTGATCCTTAAATCTTCTTAAGGGCATTATTACGTGGTATTTTACTACCATGATTCTGTATTCATTGGCATCATACTTAGAGAGATTTAGGTAATAACTCCTCCCATTGTGTATATGGACTTAGAGGATCATTGACTTAACCTTGCATGTATTAAGGTTGGGATATCACAAGCTTGTATGGAATGAAATCTAATATTGCCTTCCAAAAAAAGGTTATTTATATTCCTTTAGTTATCATTTAAACATTGATAATATTTATTTATAATAAGTAAACCCTTCATTAATATAATCTTCGGATATAAATAATTATATGGATATGAGCGCAAGTCTCTAGTTATGGCTCTCGCTATTTAGAATTTTAGGATCTTGAGATTTAGTGGGTAAGTTAATTAATCTGATTATATTTTGTCGATGTACTAGAATTGATTATCACTCTTGTGCCATGAAATAAATGTTGATGTATGATCGGTTATGAATTTTCTTACTCTTGCGCCATGAAATAAATGTTGATGTATGATCGGTTATGAATTTTCTTACTCTTGCGCCATGAAAAATAAAGTTGATGATAAATCTTGCATCATGAAATTAATGTTGATGTATGATGAGTTATGTAATTAGCTTACTCTTGCGCCGTGAAAATAATATTGATGTATGATTGATTGAGTACTTAGATTCTATTGCGCCATTAATTATGTTGATGTATGATTGTTTTAGAAATTAGTTTACTCTTGCACCATTAAATAAAGTTGATGTATGATTGTTTTAGTAGTTAGATTACTCTTGCTCCATGTAATAATGTAGATGTATGATTGATAATCTAGACTGGAGTTATGAGTTGTGATTGATTAATGGATTTGGACACCTCCTTGTTCCTCAGAACAGTCGCTAGCCCTGAGACCTTAAGTGGTCAAAATCAATCAGATGAATCCTGGGCTTGAGTGTTGCTTATGTGTCCCGGAGATCCTAACCATGCAGGATAGGTTGGGAGGGTAGTTATTTATATGTTCAATGACATGGTTGATCAATTATCTATATTTCTCTTCAGTTGATCGTGATGCGTTGAATCACGTCGCTATTTGATTATGTTACGCGTTGATTATGCATCGTTATTTGTTATGATTATGTGTAGATTGTGCCGCTATTTATGTGTGTTAATGCATTGCTTATGTGTTGTTATTAATTTTTATGATGTGTCTCTATTAATTATGTTGATGCAATGATTGTGTTGTTATTAGTTATGATGATGTATTGCTTGCCATGCTACAAATTTATGTTGTGATGATTCTATTATCCTAATGCAATTTTTTTTTTACATATTGTACATCGTTTTTTTGTCATAATGGCGGGATCGTTACATGTGGTCCTACCCCAAACCATAGATATTTATTCCTCGTAACATTTATGTATGTTATTCATTCGCATCAATTGATGACCTCGGGGATGAAAAGTAACTATCTGAGATAGGATGTAAATCTGTGGGTTGAAAGTCACTTCTAAGGAAGTTCGTTCTGAAACAGTTTGTCTATAAAGAAGGATTGGAGGTTGATATTGCTCGAAGAAATAGGTTTGTAATTTGAAGAGTCAAGAGTATTTTTAGGCTCACCAAGAATTTATTCAATATGTGGGGTCGACTTAACCATACAATGATCAACCCTCATTCTAGCATCAATTCTATTGTCAAGTCCTAAAATCAAATGCCAAGCAACAAGGATTATACCCAACAAAAAGGCCTAATTAGTAATTAGAATTTTAACTGTTTGAGATGGTAAAACCCTCCAGGTTATAATGCCTGACAACCTTGATTGATGGGCTTTAACTGGTTAAAGATTTTTTTTAAATATTTTCTTTATTTTGTTAAATAACCTAAATAATCATTTAAACTCACCAAAATTAAAAGAAATTTACAAAATTCAAGATAACCTGCAAATATGTATATAAAAATAATTTATGGTTGTCCTAAAACGCAAAAAAAAATCCATTTTTAGTTACAACACAAAGAAATAAATAAAAGAGAATTTGACTAAACTCTTCTTTTCTAAAAATGAAAATAAAAATAAAGATATGTTGAAAAAGAAAGTAATTAAAAGACATTTACTTCATGATAGAAAAATCTAAACTATGAAAATCTCTTACAACCATTCCATATTGACATTATGAAGGAAAATCTAAAGAAATTATCAACCAAGACAATCTTTAATAAACAAAACTAGCCTCCTTCCTTCAATAAAAGAGAAGTCTTTTACATTTGTCTTTTACTTTTGTTCTCCAGTTCTCAAAAGACAAAAGTCCCTTTCTCTAAATTTCATACTCCCTCAAACAACCTTTAAAAAACAATTAAACTAGCTTACCTAACTCTTAACCTTGCTCTAATCAAGGTCTTGTTCTTGGTCACCTAGGACCTTCTCTTTATATTCCTCCTATTCTCAAAAAGGCTTTGACAAAGATAAATATGAGGAAATACATGTTGTTTCAATGCCCCCCCCCCCAAAAGTTAATACATCACTTTCAAATATTTTAGTGTGTTTCTTAATCTTAGGAAAACAAAATTTCAAGAAAGCCACTTTCTTAGTTTCTTCAAACAAGGAACTTTTCTAAGTTTTCCTTTTTGACACTTTGAATTTCTTGAACTTCTTCTTTAAATTGAACTATATAATCTTCAAATTGGTTCATCATCTGTTATGTTGGTTAAAAGATTTCCAGAGGGCCGAATGGAGGTAATTTTCACTTTTCTTTAATGTCCTCTATAAAATCCCAAATTTTCAAACATCACACCCAATATTCTTCTATGTTTCTTATACTATCATTAGCCAAATTTTCTCAAAAACTCAAATCTATTTCAATTTCTTGAATATCCTTCTATTCAAGCAATTTGACATTGTGATCCTCTTGTCCCTTGAACTTCTAGATTTCCTTAATAACAACAAGTTGATCATATGTTTATACTTGAGTCTCTTTCCATTATAAAATATTCTTATACATAAGTGAAACTTGTAGTGTATGCTCCTGCAACTTGAAATATTTAACATACAAATATCTTTTAACATGTGTATTAGATTCAATTGCAGATATCATATAATCAATAAAAGTGTTATTGATTTTCTTAGCAGATTTTTCAAATTTAATATTTCTTTTCCAAATTTTTATTTTCATCTTCAATTCAACCAGATCATTTTCTTCCAATTGTACTTTGTCCATTGTCTCATGTGTTAATTCTAATATGTATGTCACCAAATCAACTAATGAAGCATTTTGTAAATTCATAACCTATTCTTCAATTACATACGTTACACTTCCTCTTATTTCTAATTTCCTCTTTCTGTGTACATGCTTGGCAATCCTTTGCTTCCTTTTGTTGTATGCTAAGAGCTCTAGGTCTGCAACTTCCTCTGATAAAATCATTTATGTACTAGTAGCATGAGGTATTAATATTCCAAGACTTTTAGGTGTAATTACTTCTTCATTTTTCAAACTTTTGCCTTTGTCAATTGTTGAAACTACTTTTTCAAGGGTTGATTCATCAATGTTGTTGTTTGCAGGGTGCTATGCTTTATCAATTTGATCTTTTTGTTTTGAACTTGTTTGCAATTCATTGCTTTCTATTTCTTGTTTCTGCTCCTGCATCTCATTCTTCTTGTGTTCTAATCCCTATTGTTCTTGTTGAATATTTTTACCTTCCTCTTCTTTCTGCGCTTTCTCCAATTGTTCCTCATCTTGTCGCTCTTTTTCTTTATGCAATTTCATTTCTACTTCTAATTTCTCCCTTTTATGTTGCAACCTTTTGTTCTTTTTCTTCTTGATTTTTTGTTTTGTTTTGTGGCTTCTAGTTTTTTCTCAAGTTTGGCTTTCTTTTCTTCTATGTTAAGCCCTAAATAGTGGCTCATTACCCCTTAATTGGGGCATATTACATTAGTAATTTTATTTTATTTATGTCGGCTTTATTCCATTAGTTGTAATTATACCTCCTAGTCTCCTATATATACCAAGGAGACATTTTCATTTTGAATCATCTGGTAATTGTACATTTATGTGGGAATAAGGAGGTTGCCCCCTCGAAGAGGCTTATTATCTGAATTTCTCTCTTTTTCAAGGATTTTAGTACTTATTCTGAGGTTTTTCTATGCTATATTGATAATTGGTTCCTAACATATGGTATCAGAGCTCAAGGTCTTGGGGTTTCTCTACTACATCTGAGACACCATGGAATTTTTGCTATAACTTTTTTTATACAACATTTCAGAAGGAATGTCTTGGGGGATATTTAGTAGACAGATCAAGGTATGTTGGGTTAAAATTTCAGCTCCTGAGGCCTTATACTTTCAGAGATACAACCTGTGTAAGATAGGGTTCTGGAATCATCCTGAACTGAGTCATTGCGGAATTTTTGCTATAAAACAATTTTTGTAATGTTTCAGACCCTGATATCTGGATTCTATTCACAAAACTTAGTAAGGTATCTGTGGTAAAAAATTCAGCTTCTGGGTCATCATACATCTGTAGATACACCCTATGGAAGATAGGGTATCTGACTAGTCCTATTGACTAGTCTCAGGAAGGTGTTCCAGGTAAAAATATCATAACTTCTTCGTAGAGTATCCAAATTGAGTGAGACTGGTTGCATTGGATAGTGGAAATTCTATAGTATTTCAGGTAAGATTTTCAGATTTTTATATCAATTATTTTGTGTGGGGCACACTATACGAGTGAGATGTCCTAGAAAGGCCAAAAATCAGCAAGTTGTGGGGAAGTTACTGTAAATTCCACTTGGAAAATCCAATTTTGATTAGACCTGTGGCATTGCAGAGAAGAAATATCAGAGAACTACAAAAAATAAAGTTTCATACCCAGAAGGGCCGAAACCTTGGAGATACAACATAAGAAATATTGTCTAGCAGAACTACCTCAAAATCAAGGTTCAAAAGTGATACTTGGTCAACATGCCACCCAAAAAGGGAACTTCTACACCAAGTAAGCCTCCAGAAATTCCTACTTGGACTCTTGATGAAGGTGAAGAAATGTGTAGGGACATAAATGAATTACAAAAGAAGACAGTGACAAAAGATGAACTACAAGGGATGATGGATTCAACTGAAGCTAAATTGGAGGCAATAATGGATACTAATATGGATGGTTTAAAAAGGGAGATCATGGAAGGAATGAAAAATTTCCTAATAGAGAGGACACCTGAAACTGAAAATGTGTGCCATGAAATTCATGATGAGGACACAAGGAAGATGAATCAAGAATGGAGAAACTCCAACTTTGGGTTGAAGACCAACCACGTTCCTAAGATCAATATGAGGAAGTTTGATGGCAAGGACCCAATCACATGGATACTTAATATGGAGCAATTATTTGATCTACATAATGTGCCACATACACAAAAGGTACGAATTGCTTCTTTATATTTAGAACCCAATCAATTTGTATGGTATCGATGGCTTTGTTCTCGCAAATCACTCGTCACTTGGACAATTTTCACG
>ML783408.1:213179-240723 GCA_009831015.1 Picea engelmannii | reverse complement strand
TAAGACTCAAAAATAGAGGAGTGGAAGATTACCCAGAAGAAAATCATGCTCTTGCACTTCATACCAGAAAAGGAGGAAGATTCAAAAGAAACTTTAGGCAAACATTTAAAGAAGAAAGTTTTCATCAAACTCAGGATATCAAAGAAGAGATGCCTCAAAAGTTCAATGCTACAGATGTGACAAGTATGAACATATTGTTAAACATTGTCCAACCAAGAAGAAGGGAAAACAATATGCAACCACTGCCGACATTGATCCAGATCCACCTCAAGAAAATGAAGAAAGGAGAAACGAGAAGTATTTTCTCTAAGAAGAATGTTGCTACAAAATAGGTAAAATCTTTCTGTTCTAAATTTTTATAGTCGATTGCATATCACTCCTTATATTAAAAGAGCTTTCAAAACTTGGACCATTATCCCTGGTATGGGAGTCCAAAACATTGTTCCTTGTGCAAGAACAAAGCAGAAAAAAAAGTATTCTTGAAAGCGGGATATAGTGAATCTTCAAAACATTCCAGATCAACATCCCTGGTCAGAGACAGATTGAGACAAGCAGAAACATTGTCCTTGAAGAAGAGATAATTTTTTTAAAGATCCAGAAAATCTCAAATGGAGATTGATCGTAAGACTATAACTTCCCCCCCTTCAGCAGTTCAGAGGGAGAAAGACATTATTCCAGTTGCTCCAATTGATATGTTCAGTGATATTACAACAAGGCATAAAATGCCTACCTAGACTCACTATGAAAGAGGCAAAGAAACATACAAGCCTCTCAAGGCACATTCCAAGAAAGCAAAAGAGTTTTTCAAGCTATCCTTCAAATATGAGCCACTTCATTGATGATAAGACTCCTCATCTTAGAAAAGCTACAAGAAAACCAGTATGGCCAAAAGCCATAACATAAGAATATCAGTATACTTTAAGACGATACTTAAGATATTATTCAAGGACCAAAAGGAGAAAACTTGCGGTACAACATGTAGCTGATGAAAGTATCAAGGAAAATACAAAACGTGATCTATAAGCCAGAGGTTTCTCACAAACAGAGGGAGTTGTCCATGATGAGACACTTGACCCAGTGAACCGTTTCACTTCCATTCGTACCACCATCCATGAGTTGGAATCTATATCAGATAGATAGATTCTTGATGAGTTTGGATTTCAGAAAAAGTGTTGTTGATCCAAACCTATACAGTGTTGGTGACGAAAACCTGATCCTGATGATTTACTCATAAAGACTAGTTGTTAAAACTAGCAAGCATTGACTTCTAATTTTCATAAAGAATCTGAGTATGATACACTACTTCTTGGGACATGAAGTATGACAGAATGCAAATCCACCATGATGGATTTAAAGAATAAGATTGATGTTGATTCAAGACGAGACCAATCCACAGTTGATTGGATCACTGATGTATCCGGTTAACACCAGACTTGATTCATGCCGATTCAGATTGAGCATAAAGTACAGTGGACTGGAAGAGCACATCCTGTTGATGTTCTTCCTTGAAATCTTCCATGATTTCCTATTGTAGCAGGAAATATAACTCTGTAGCCTTAAAATGCACCAGAGACAGAGTACACACACACACACACACACATATATAGCAGTAAGTGTGCGAAGAAATGTGGCTTCACATACTTCCGTCAGATCTACTTGACCATGAGATAGATCATATGTTGATGACAGAGAGCCATATATAAAGCTCCTTAAAGAACCTAGAGCTTCCTAATGGTTTGTCACACAAAGAGACAAAATTTTCTTATGTCAGAGATATGATGCAGAAGAAAACTATTTATTTGCAGTACCCTTCTCCACCTAAGCAGACTGCAAATTCCTACACCAAAAATTTACTTGGTGAAGAACTCCTTCCAAGTTAAGAGGGAGTATGGATGACCATTGTCCAAAAACAAAACTCAGAGTACATCAGTATGAGACTTGGCTTGATGAAGAATGCCTCCCTAGATGAGAGGGAGTGTTGATGAAAGCAACTATGGGAGACATCCTCCAGCTTACAAACCTATGAGATGTGGAACATAGCAACTTGTGAAGTCTTTCTCTCAGCTTACAAACCTGAGAGAAAGCCCCTATGAAGGGTTCGTGGTTCCTTCCTGAGACAGAGTCAGGAATGTAAAGATGGCCTCCTCCATGACGTGAGAGAGAAGAAATCTAGATGATTATCCAATGTAAAAGAGATATGTTGAGTTAGGACGTGCTTGTGGCTGAGCACAAGGTGAACGTGGGAAATCCCAAAAGCGCTGGGCACATCATCATGAGAACAGAAATGAAGATGATGTGATGGCCTCCTCTGAAAAACAACAGAGTTGATGAGAAGACTCCAGATGATCCTTCTGTTGGTGGCAGTGGGAAAGAAGATCTGTAGAGCAGACGTGCCTATGGACAAGCACAGGTGCACGCGTGAAGACTTGGTTCATTTGTGTAATGCAGTGAATCAGGTCCGTGGCATCCCTATGGATGTGCCCCTAGTGGATGAGCACTAGTGGGTGTATCATATCATTTTCTATATGTTGTTCAAGAGTCATACCTACCTGTAACCCTAATTATTGTGTAAAGGGTACATGTCAGCCCTATCTTATTGTGTCTAAAGATAAACTGTAAAAGATAATTAATATTAATATTAATATTAATTATTATAATAATAAATAATTAATATGTCTAAGTGAGGTCATCCCTATTGTGCCAATAGACACTTTAATTGACAGGACAAGTCTAATATAAGTAAGATGAAATCTCTCATTGTAGACACACACACACTCGTGAGTTTTGGAAAATTCAGCAAGTACACTTCTTGGTCAAAGTTGTGCACCTTTCTTGGGCGCTAGAATTCTAGGGTTTTGTGCACCCTCTTGTGTGCTAGGATATTCTTGGTGGTGAAAAGGTCTTTATCTTGAAGAGTATAACAAAGAATTTGGCTGGGTTTTTCTCCCTTGTTTGAGAAGGGTTTCCCAAGATATATCTTGTGTTCTTGTGTATGGTGCTTCTTCATGTGATCTTGGTTGCTGCAACATTTATGGTTATGGTTAATTGTTAAAATGGAATGAACTTCATGCTTAACCTAATGCTATGAAAAATCAACTGACTGTACCCCTCAGGCACCGACTGCGAGCTAGTAACCTTAGTTTCTCTTCCTAGGTAAATCACAAGGTGACTGTGAGGGTTTTTTGTAGTACATGGGGAATATTTTGTATCATGCACTTCAGTACTGCTGGAGGGTGCCTCATGAAGCATGGGTATTTTCATTGGATAAGACTAATATGTGGAGGTCAAGATAACTGCTTCTCATACCTTCGTTCGTTGGTCCACGAGACTTAAACAACTTGTGCCTTCGTCTGGGAGGCCCCGAGCCCACTTTGTTATTTTTTCGGTCCCAAGAATTAATCCACTTGAGTCGGAATCTCGATAGAGTTGTTTGTGTTTGTTTTATCCCTTAGTTTTTTTTTTAGAGGTGTGTTTGGTGAAGGTAGTTTCAACCTTAGGAAGGCGAGTTGTTTGTCATCGAGAGCTAACCCCTCAAAGTGGCCAACCTACCACCTCAAATATCGAGGAGAATTCAAGGCCTTCCGCCCGAGGAAGATATTAGGAATAATTCTCCCCCACCCCCACAAAGGCATCGACTCAATTAGTCTGACACTTTCGTATTAGTTGGTCATTCTGAGATTGTAGACCATAACTCTCCAGAATTCAACGTTCTAGAACCAGAAGAAGTAATTGTTGATGATCTTGGAGCTGAAGAATTCACTCCACATGCTAATTCTCCATTACTTTTGACTTTCTCGTTTCCGATCATACGCGTTCCTCCTCCAGGATCAGACTTTTCTGATGGTAGCCTCCTTCTGTGGGCCATTATTGATGACACTTAGCTAGTGCCAGGGTCAAGAGTCCTTACAACTCCCACCTTGACGATCGTTACCGGGGGGATCTTCCCTCCTGGTATGCTGGATAAAAAGACAAATGTGGTTCAACCTATTGTCTGTTAAGATTAATGTTGTTATTAGGTTATTTTCAATTTTCTCAATGTATTTCTAAAACAACAACATAAAGAGGATCACTAAAAGAAACACAATCACAAGGTACACAACATTTTATCTTGGGAAACACAAATGGCAGAGAAAACCCAACAAAAAATTCCTTAATAATAGATTGCCAATACAATGCCAAGACTAAGACCAAAACTCCAAGAATAAACTAGGACTGAGCATGCACCTCTCTTCTCCTTCCTCCTGCAACTGCAACTGCCTTCAAAAGATGTGCACTAGATGAGTGAGTGAATGAATGAATAAGTGAGGCACCATCCTTACTTATAAATACTCGTTGAGGAGGCGCTAGGGTTATGTCTCTTCACTTAGTAGGGCCGACTTCTTCCAAGAGTGGTTAAAACCACTTTATAAACCCTAGGAGTCGACTTTACAAATTGCACTATATAAATATGGTTTGACCAATCCAAAAAAGTGTATTTGGTCTTATACAAGTCCTGACATGATAAATCCACAAAAGGGGATTTGATCTATATGATAATAACTCAAATATAATTAGAATATTCTTTGAAGTTACAATAATTCAACACTCCCCCTTAATGAGAAGGGTATTCTACTGACATGACCCAATACAACATCATTACGAGAAGGAGAGGGGAACATCATCATCAACATATGGAACACTGACTGACACATCTATATTTCATCAAAAGTTTTTCTCATCATCAATATCATCATTGTTCATAGCATGGATTTGGAGTAACATCATCTTCATCATCATCAACATGACGCTGAAATATCAACATCAATATCACCAACATGAGGCTAGTACACATCATCAACAACACGAGGCTGATACAACATCATCAACAACACGAGGCTGATAGAACATCATCAACACGAGGTTGAGACAACAACATCATCAACACGAGGTTGAGACAACAACATCATCATCATATGGAAACAGAATGAGGTAGGTGCAACAACAACATTTTGTGGTACTTTGACAGACCGTCCTTACCAAAACTTCGAGATCTGCCCAGGAATCATAAAATTCCCTAGGATATAAAATCCTAACAAACTACCACGTGGTACTCTGACAGACCGTCCTTACCGGACCTTCGGCATCTACCCAGGAATCATAATATTCCCTAGGATATAAAATCTTAACGAAGCTACCACTATTGACCACAAATGACATATACATGCATAGGTACTATGACAGACCGTCCTTACCGGACCTTCGGGATCTTTCCAGGGATGATCAATCCCCTAGGATATAAAATCCTAATGGAGCTACCCATTGTTGGTCAGGATACCATAGTATCATCAACATCACTTGCCCTTTCGAGGGAGGTCCTTTCGAACAACACCAAGCTTGTCTCGAAAGTACTCAAACTTCACACGAGACAGAGGCTTGGTCAACACATCTACAACTTGCTCATATGTGCCAACATATTGGATCTTTACAACTCCCCTCTGCACCATATCACAAATGTAGTGATACCGGATATCTATGTGCTTCGACTTATCATGGAACACTGGGTTCTTCGTAATCTTTATGAAACTATGGTTATCACATATAATCACGGTGGACTCCATCTCCAGATCGAATAGACTTGTCAAAACATTTCGAAGCCATATGGCTTCACAACTGGCAGAGCATGCTGCAATATATTATGCTTCTGTCGTGCTGAGAGAAATACCAGATTGCTTCCTTCTTTTCCATG
Source organism: Picea engelmannii (assembly GCA_009831015.1). Taxonomy (NCBI): domain Eukaryota; kingdom Viridiplantae; phylum Streptophyta; class Pinopsida; order Pinales; family Pinaceae; genus Picea; species Picea engelmannii. The sequence goes on along the minus strand of ML783408.1, from coordinate 234,998 downwards.
AAGTCATGGCTGACCCCAAACTGAAACAACATCCTGAATTTCTCTTTCTATCAGAAGCACTTCCATCCCAATCTGAATTAGTATAACCATACAGTCTGAATTCATGATCTCCAGTATAACAGAGACCATAATCCAATGTACCCTTAAGGTATTTCATCACATGCTTTGCAGCTACAAGGTGAACACGTCTGGGCTCTACTAGATACTAACTCAAGGTGTTCACACCAAAGCATATATCTGGCCTGGTATTCATCAGATACATCAACGAACCAATAATTTGTCTATACAGAGTAGCATCAACCAACTTCGACGAAGTATCAACCAAGAGCTTCAAATTTGTTTCCATGGGTGTGTTCATGGATTTACATTCCAACATGTCAAACATCTTCAGTATTTCAACTGCATACTTCCCTTGGTTAAGGAAGATATTCTATGGACTCTACCAAACTTCAAGACCTAAGAAATAATGCATCGGGCCTAGGTCTTTCATCTCAAAATCTGCAACGAGCTTCTTCTTACAATCTATGATGATATTTTCTTCTCCTGATAAGAATAAGTCATCTGCATACATTAGCAATATAACTGGCTCATCATTCATAACCTTGAAGTAAAGGTTTGAATCAGATTTACTTTTGGTAAAGCCCAAGCTTGTTAGGAAACTATCAGTTCTGCCATACCAAGCTCTAGGAGCTTGCTTCAACCCGTATAGAAATTTCTTTAATCTGCATACATGAGTCTTTCTATATTCAACTTCAAACCCTTGTGGTTGTTCTATATACACTTCTTCTTCAATAACACTATTTAAGAAGGTTGTTTTCACATCCATCTGGTGTAGCTTCCACTTCATTTTGTTTGCAAGAGCTATGATGGTTCTGATAGAAGTGTATCTGGATATAGGAGAAAATGTCTCTTCATAATCAATACCTTCCTTTTGAGAAAAAACACGAGCCACAAATCTTGCTTTATGTTTTTCAATACTTTCGTTTGTTGCATGTTTTATTTTGTATATCCACTTGGAAGATACCACATCTTTGTTCTTTGGTCTGGGAACTACTTCCCATATATCATTCTTTATAATGCACTGGTATTCTTCTGTCATGACATCCACCCATTCTTTCTTCTGAATGGCTTCTTCAAAACAAGTAGGTTCCTTTTCTATGAGATCACACATCAAGGCCATATAGCTGGAGAATGGCTTAGGTTTCTTTCTTTGTCTCATGGTTCCTTCTAGGGCACCATAGTTCTCTGCATCTTGAATAAGTTCTCTCTCCCAAGCCGGATTTCTCTTGTGAGAGATCGTCATATAGGGAGGTTCTTGAGATTTTATCATATCACTATCTTCTAGAATCTTATCATCAGGGGTAACTGTAACTTCCTTCATGTGTTCTACAACTCTGGGAGCTACATGTTCTTCTTCATATACTTCTTCAAGATGGCATTTCCTTGATCTCTTGAGTGTTGCATCTTCATCAAAGGTTACATCTCTACTGATCTCAATATGATGGTAACATGGTATGTAAATTCTGAAGGCCTTAGAGACCTCACAGTATCCAACAAATATTCCCTTCTTTCCTGGGGGATCCAACTTAGTTCTCTTTTCTTTCGGAATGTGTACAAATTCTAGACAACCAAATATTTTGAGATGGCTTATTTCTGGCTTCTTTCTGGTGAACATTTATTTGGGGGTTTTGAATCCAAGTGCACTATGGTATAATCTGTTTTGTACATAAATTGTTGTTCTTGCTGCTTTAGCCCATAAGTGCATTGAAAGATCTTGATCGTGAATCATAGTCTTTACTGCTTCCATAATTGTTCTATTGTTTCTTTCTACTACACAATTTTGTTGAGGATTATAGGGAGTGGTGAGCTCCCTCTTAATCTCGACATATCTGCAAAAGCTTCCAAATTCATTTGAGGTGTACTCTCCTCCATTATCTGACCTGAGTATCTTGATTTTTCTTTCAGAGAGGTTTTCTACCAAGGCTTTGAATTCCTTGAAATTTCCGAGTACTTCATATTTTGATTTCAAGAAATAAACCCAAGTCTTACGAGAGTAATCATCAATAAATGATACATAGTATACATACCTTCTTAGAGAGGTTGATGGCATTGGAGCGCATACATTTGAGTGGATGAGTTCCAAGATTCCCTCTGCTTTATTGTCGCTCTTTGGGAAAGGATTATTTATGTTCTTTCCTTGTGCACATATGGTAAGGCTTTGTAGTTGATGTGAGCTAGTCTTCTATGCCAAAGTTCACAAGGACTTTCAAATGAGTGAGTTAAGGCTACATATGAGTGACCTTTTAACTTGTACAAACCTCCTTCTTCTGTTCCAATAACAACTGCATCTTCTATATTTTTTCCTTTAAGCCACATAAGAACTTCACCATCTATGAATGCAACCCTGAAACCTTTCTTATCTAGGGATGAGATAGAAAGTAAGTTCTTTGTCAAACCTGGTACATAGAGTACATCCTTCATTCTCATCGGAGTTCCTGAATCCAGTTTGTAGGTGGATTCTCCCATTCCTTTGATAGGGTACTGATAATCACATCCAAGTGAAAATTTCTAGGGGAAGTCCTTTTCTGTAAGGCTAGAGAGAATGTCTTTCTGACCTGTCATGTGCTTAGAGGCATCGCTATCTATGAGCCAAGTATCCTCTCCATGTGTTACAGACCCCGAGAGGGAGGAAAACAAAACATAATCTTCAATTTCTTCTTTATTCAACTTCTTGGGTGGCTCATCATCTTCAACTGCATGGGCATGATGTCTTTTGTTATTTCTCTTCCTGTATTCTTCCTTTCTGGCAGGACAGTTCTTAGCAATGTGTCCCATCTTATCACAATGATAACATTGATAACATGATAAGTCTTTTCCCTTTCTTTGACCCTTATGATATTTCTGGAATCTCTTTAGAGGGTGAGATTTTTTATGAAAATTGGTCTCCTTTTGGAAATGAGACCTTTTCTTTCCTCCTTTAGCATGAGAAGCTAGGGCTTGATCTTCATCCCTTAATAGTACGACTTCTCGATTGGCCACTCTTGCTTCTTCTTGAACACATTCTTCCCATAGACTGTCAAATTGGAGTTTCTCTTTTCTTGCACATATAGTTTGGATGAAGGCATCCCAAAGTCTTGTGAGACCATTAAGAGTTGTCATTATGAGTTCATATTCATATAAGTTGTCTCCAATTGCTTCTAACTATTCCTTGAATTGAAAAACCCTAGAGAAATAGTCTTGAACTGTTTATCCTTTTTGCATCCTTGTATTCTTGAGTTGGGTTCTCATATTCATCTTCCGATTGATGTTCTTTCCTTCATACATTTTGGTTAGGGCATCAAACATATTTTTTGGAGTATTCTTAGAAGACACTTGAGGGATCAAGTGGTCTTTAATGGAATCTGTAATTATTCTTTTGGCCTTAATCATATCCTTCTTGTACTTCTCTTTGGTTGCTTCTTCTTCGGGATTCGATACATTTCCTTTTATGAATTTTGCAAGGTCATTCTCTTCAAGAATGAGTCCGATTCTGTAATTCTAGGCACAAAAAATTTCAACACCTTCTAACTTGTCAACAAGCTTGGTTCTTGCAGACATCTTGACCTAGAGCTAAGAAAATGACCAGAAAATGAAAGTTCTCAAAAAATGAATCTGAACTTACCAAGAGATGTGCTAGGCTGAGGTGAGTTGGTTGGAGCTGACTATTTCAAAAAATTTCAAGTTTTACCCCTTGAAACTTGACCTGCGCACTTTTGGACTGGGTACTTGTGATACTAGTTCTAGTTTCATGGTTTTCTGGTACCAGTCAAAACTAGGGTTTGACTTTATGGAGAATCTGGCCATTGAAAAGGTGCACTCAAGCTGCCAAAAGATGCACTAGGGTAGGGCATACTTCCTAGTTTTTGGTCAGAAATTCCTCTTCAGTAAAAATCCTTAATTTCCTTGTACAATAACAATGATGTTTTTAGATACCCAGTGAAAGTTGCTCTATCCAGTCAAGCTCTGATACCATGTTAAGATTAATGTTGTTATTAGGTTATTTTCAATTTTCTCAATGTATTTCTAAAACAACAACATAAAGAGGATCACTGAAAGAAACATAATCACAATGTACACAACATTTTATCTTGGGAAATCCTCATGGGGGAGAAAACCCAACAAAAACTTCTTCAATAATAGATTGCCAATACAATGCCAAGACTAAGACAAAAACTACAAGAATAAACTAGGACCGAGCATGCGCCTCTCTTCTCCTTCCTCCTGCAACTACAATTGCCTTCAAAAGATGCGCACTAGATGAGTGAGTGAATGAATGAATAAATGAGGCGCCATCCTCACTTATAAATACTTGTTGTGGAGGCGCTAGGGTTATGTCTCTTCACTTAGTAGGGCTGAATTTTTCCAAGAGTGGTTAAAACCACTTTATAAACCCTAGGGGGCGACTTTACAAATTCCACTATATAAATATGGTTTGACCAATCCACATAAGGGGATTTGATCTTATACAAGTCCTGACATGATCAATCCACAAAAGGGTATTCGATCTATAAGATAATAACTCAAATATAATTAGAATATTCTTTGAAGTTACAATAATTTGACACCGTCGCTGCGACAACCAACAACATTGCCTCATCGGTTGTCGATCCCACTCAATTTCGAGTGCAACAACATCTTTCACGTCAACAACAAACGATTTCTCTTATGGAATGTCATCGATGGGAATGTCTAATGCATTGGTGATTTCTCATCCAATGTCCTAGTTATGAAGTGTTGGTGCGGGGAGCACTCAATCTCCTTACTGTTATCACTTCGTGATTTTCCTTGGCTATGAGAGGAAAACTCAAAGGTAACCAAAAACCAACTTGCAGATTGGAAGCTAGCCCTTCCAATCTAGAGAGGGCTCTCTCTTATAACTCAACCACTAAGAAGACTGGTTATATCGAGCACAATGGCTAGATCTCCAGTGGATAAGGTAGGACTTTAAATATGTGATTGCTATGGTTGAGGGAAGGAACATTGGGCATGGAGTCTAAGATTGAAAACTTAAGTAAAGTTTATAAATAATTGATGAATAAATAATCAGGTAACAAAGGAAAGATAGGAAGTGTCTTTTCAGTCACAAAGTTTCATTGTAGTATGGTGGAAGATTAAAGAAAACAATTCATTACATAAGAGCATCTAACTCTGGATGAATTCTAATGTAACTTTTAGAAGAACAAAATTGAAGTATTCAATTGTCACATTTTAGAGCATATAACATGAATTATGAACTACATCTTTCAATCAAATACTGAATAATAACATTAAAATGATAACCTGAGGAAAGAGAACATACACATAAGATAAAAACACAGACTTGAAGACACTATCACATGAATCTTTGATGCTGAAAATTATGTACTTAAATTCCAGGAAACAAAGTACAATGCACAAGAGACTATTCCTCTCCCACTTGAACCCATCTATCATTCTTTTCATTACAATATATAGGCTTACATTACATTCTAGCTCAGGAGGGTCAAAATCTTTAGGTTTTCCAAATTTAGGAGTTACAACTGAATAATAACCAATTACAACAAACTCCTATATTTTAGGGTTTAGTTTTTAGCTAATTTATACATACAAATCTCAACAAATTACACTATTTGAGGGAAAAATAAATAATTCTTCAGGTCTTCATGGTGATTTAGCATGCTCCATCTAGCTGGTAGTCAAATAGAATTTTCCTTAGGTTGAATGTATAATTTCACAGCGAACTAAGAAATTTATTGTGAAATCTCTGTTTTCAACAATTTCACAACAAACTGGTAATTTCATATTTTCTCCCAAATGGTCAACTGGGTTGGGTTGATTATTTGTCAACAGGTTAATAACCTTATAATTCTTCTCCATAAAACATTTGAGCAAAACAGAGTTCACAGTTCTCAAGAAAAACCCAAAATGGTTGTAGGTGATGTTGGCTCATTTCTCGAAAACCTTGAAGCATTTTGACTTGAAATTAAACATGTTTGTTCATATTACCCTGATGCATATCCCCTAAGAATTTCATGGAAAACGGGCATACAGTTTAAAATTTATGATGAAAAAACGCTTTCGCAACAAAACTGTTGCTACAGGAAATTTTGCAACGTGCCAAAATTCGCTACGAAATCTATGTTTTGGGGATTTCTTTAACTTTAAGCCTCATTCTGGCTATGTGCAGTCTATGTAATGGTTTTGGCCTTTGAATTTGATGTCATAAGATTGTGCCATGATTTCTCCATATTCAAAAAACATGATCTTCATTGAGCATTTCACAGTCATTCAACTGCCACTTGGGCCAACAAATCGAGACTCTTCTTTGCATCCTTCTCTCTTGTATGATGTAAAATTTCCTTTAATGACTTGTTTTCTACCTGTAAGGCTCTATGTATGATGTAGCCCCCCCTTTTGTCCATTTGCTAATTTCATAAAAACTGAGAGTTAATATGAAAATTTACATTTGATAACACTTACTAGGCCCTGTCTTGGGGCAGAGGTCACATCCCTCTGTCATATCCATTCATGGGAAGTGGACCTATTGCATTTTACGGCCCTAACCCCACATGGGTCTGGGGAACTTCTATGGGTATCAGATCCCAATCCGCTAGTATGTCATCAACTTTGAACCCATTCACACTTTACAGTGGGTTCGAGAGAAATCCTTTCACCGTGTCTACAGTGTCGACAAGGGGGAAACCCCTTCCAAGGTTAGTATGCCCCCTGGAAAGGACCAATTTCTTATCTAGGGGCACCTTTGGGGAGCACTCCTCTCCAAGGAAAGTGGAATCCCTTCCAAGGGATGTTGCAAGGGGGCAACCCCTTTCTTGGTAAGTCCATTCCTGTGCCAAGATTTCTTCCTTTCCATGGGGGGTCAGTTGGAGGTAACCCCAGTTTTCCTCTTGGGAACCAGATAGGTGGAGGTTGTTGATGATTAAAATTGCAACGAAGATTTGCCCGCAAAGTGTTGCTAAAGCCTATTATTATAAAAGCTAAATAATACTAGTAGGTGGGACCCCCTTGTAGATTGGAGATCAGGTTTGGCTCTCATTTAATGGTTGTGTTGTTGTTCAACATTGCTTACATGGTTGATGAGATCTTGTTTTTATTGGTTATGGATTAGGCTTATGATGTGTTGGTTCTATGTGCAACAAGTAAATGATGAATAAGGCATGCTATGTTCTAAGCTCTAATTTAATGTTACTACGACCTATGTTATTCATTGATACCATTTCTATCTGTTCTTGGGACACCTGCACAACATACATGTTAGTAACAATGCTTAAAGAGAAGTTAGAGAAGGGAAAAAACAATATAACAAATGCAAAAGGAAAAGGGATCTAACTATGCAAATATACTACACTACATGCATGAACCATTAAAATGATTATGGTTAAATCCTAGCTAGCAAGCTAATGGTTATGTGATTTGATTGAGCTATATGGTTAATATGCATATGGTATGTTTTGGAAGAATAGGATGTGGGTGGCGCATTTGACAAAGTGATAGATTTGATTAAGTCATATGTAATGGTGATTATGTTATGGCATAAGTTTGGTATGGGCCGCGCTATTGGTTTTAATGGGTGATGGTTTCGATACATGGTTTGATTAATGACGTTAATGAAAATCTTGTTGGCATGTACCAAGGAATTAATGGACTGTGAATGGAGGCAACATGCATTTATTGCACGTCATCTTTACTCCTTCGTTGGCCGCCACCCTAATCGGGCTGTTGTTCAACTTTGTTGTTGTGGTTATGCTCCGACTTCCTAACAGAGAGGAACCGCTCGACTAACTCACATTTTAAGGTGTTTTGATTACAAGCATGTCTTTTTTTTCCATCTGTGAGTCTACTCTGTTTATGAAATGGATATTGGCTCGAATGTATGGGTTGTGCTTTCCTTAAGTGTGGAAACTGTGTGAAATTGTGATTTTCTTTGGAATAAATCAATGTTGGCTTTGTAAAAATGTTTTGAAGTCACAGTGTTGTTGGTCATCCTGGGTGTTAGCAGCCATAAAAGCTCTCTACCATCCTTGCTGGTTTTAGTTGGAGGGTTTTGTTTGGTCTTTAGCGGCTGGTTGTCTTCACACATTTCATATCACCATACCTAGGCTTTGGCTTTATGGGGTTTAATGGTTGGAAGCGCCTTGTGTCACTGCACATTGTTCGCTTGGGCATTGGGTTGTTTTTCACTACTATGGTCGTGCAGTGGGTTATGTTGCTTCTTCTTGGCCCTGTTTTCACTTCAACATTGTAGTTGGTTGACTGGAGAGCCACGAGGGTTATACCTTGTGTGTGCTAAGTATAATTACTAGGCCAAAATGGAGCCTTGCTCCTCTGTTCATAGCCTCTCATGTCACGAGATTCATCACCCTGTCCATGAAGTCAATTGTGGCGTTCTCTGTGTATATTGTCGGTCTCAGAGGTTTTCACCATTGATAAGAGTCAACTCTAGCCTCCCTGTGTTGGCCACAGATCAGACCCTTAACTCCTCAAGTCTGAGGGTTGTTAGAGAAGACCGTCGTGGCTTGTCGGGTTTACTATTGGTTGTTATAGATTGGTATGTATTGTCGACAAAATTGATTACCGACTCACCCATTTGATTATATTACAATGGTGTTGGTTTTGGTATCTAATCACTGCATTTGTTATTATAATGGATAATCTCTGCATGATTAATTGGACAAATCAAATACACAGTCGCTCTTGTGTTTAAATGAATTGATAACCCAACACTGTTCTTGATTGAGCAATTCACAACGTTGCTTCATGTCGATGTGTGGGTATGTGTGGCGTTCCTATGACATGTTAGGTCGGGTTGTTGATTATTATGATAGTCCAAGTAGTAGGCTCAACATTGAAATTGGTTGATTGAAGATTGGGGTTGATACATGGTCATTGTCTTTTGCATTGAAGTTATCGGGATGTTAAAGTCAACATTAGTTACAATTGTTTAATGATGTTCGTGTGTGATGCATTTGTATGTGTGGTGTTCCTACACCATGATTAAATGGTCACTGTAACTATGTGTTTTTTGGCCAGATGGTTATTGCAACCAGGATGACTATGGAAGTTCCATTCATTGTATAAGTATGGTTATTCAATTGCGTCATCAAGGATGAGCCTGAGTTTTACACAGTATGGTTTTGATTGCAGTTTGATCGATTTGAGCAATTCTGTATGCTATCTCCTTGTGTGGATTGATGGCTCGACACGATAGGTTGAGTTATTGATACTATGATTGTGTGTTTTAAAATTTCAAAAGGGAATGTTTCATTGTGGTGACTATGGAATGGTTATCCACTATGTTGTTATCTATATTAATTGATTGCGCCATTGGAGGAAGACACGAGTTTTTGAACATGGCTTGTTGCAATTTGATCGACTTGTGTTATGATATTGGGCATGATATTGTTGACTCGTTGTGTTGGATGGATAGCCCAACTTTTTGAATGTTTAGAGTCAAGGAAAATTGGACCTGTACAGTCACATAAATACTATTTCTTTTTGTCGAATGGTTGTGTATTCCACAACATAGCGTAGGTTGAATTGTCGATTGTTGTTGGGTATTTAAATGGAAAGACGAGATCTTTGCATTTTTAATATGAATCATTGTGTGGACTTTCCACTATGTATGTTAAATTATTATCATACAGTTTAACAGTGATAGGCACGAGTGCTGTGACAATATAACCTCTTTGTAGTTTTATTATTAAATGAATTAAGAGATAGAATCGAGCATGCTTTTATGTTTGCATTTGATGATTGAAATGGTTGGGAATGGTTGATGAGCATAGTGGAAATAATCGACCGTGTATTCATTTGGAAATTGCTCAAATGTTAAATGGATAATTGAGAAAACAAAGCTCCCTTATAGATGTTTGTAGAATGCATACTGTCTTGTTTGATGACACTGTGTTAGATATTGATTATGAACAATGAACTAGTTAATACACAGTAGTTGCGAGTGGGTAGCAATGGTCATTTGGTTGGTGTATTTCCTTTTACAGAATGGCTATATGGATTACTTAATTAATTTTATGAACAATACCCTCTCTCATTCCCCACCACGATTTCTCTTTTCTCTAATTACAACATCATCACCTTCCCACATTCATTTTTCACTCCCTGTTCTAAAATTGATTACATTTAAGAAAAATGATGTGTTGAAGCAGTTGGAACTAGCAGTGTCTTGGTTGGATTACAATGATGTTTTCTTTGGTTTTCATTACAGTTGATTGTTTGTTGTCCTTGAGCAGTAACCGTGTTCTTTCCCCCCTTCATTATAGCATGTTTCGCTCAATACAAACCCCTCGCATATCCTAGAACCCTTTGTTCACCCCCTGCTCATTGAAAAACATTTAAGCAATTTGCATGGATTGGATTGCATGAGTCTGATACGTTGCTGAGCCAAAATCTATTTCATATTTTTAAAGAGTTGTCATGTATGGTTATTTAAAATATTATTTTCTAATCAATCATGCATGCAGGAATGAGTTTTTTCAGCTGAGGTAGCCATGGCAGAGGCAACAGAGGGAGAGGTAATTGGAACCGAGGCCCAAGAAGGCCAAGTTTATCCATACATTTTGATGCTGACTCACTAGAGTTAGGCCGGTTGTTTCAGGTTGGATTTTTCAATTGGATTGGGCAAGGAGTGGTCCAACCTAGGCCTGGAAGGCCTCCCTTCCAAGTTCCACAAGCCCTCGGTATCCCTCTGCCCCCTCATGTCTCATTGCAACCCAAGGTTCTCGAAAATGATGGATGGCAAGAGATTGTCCACCTGACAATATCCCAACATTGTGGCTGGCCCAATTTGTCTTTGCCTTCTCCTCCGCCTAACAACCAGATTGTCCAAGCTGCCCCTGACCACTCGCCAGTGCAATCCTCCCATGCTAGCAAGAGATTGAAAACTGAGGCCCACCATGCCCTTGACAAAGGAAAGGCCACTGCTGCCCCTTCCTCGCCCTCCAATGGCTCTGACAAATCCGTGTCTTCCCGGATGCATTTGAGGGATGATGTTTCTCATGTGATTAGTGAGATTAGGCCAAAAGGCTCATCGCAGCCAAAGACAAATTCAGGAAAATCAAAAGGTGACAGCAAAAATCAAGGAAAGATTGCATCTCAGAGTGGGAAATATGGATTTTGAGTTTTTATTTTATCTATTGTTGATGACAGTTGACTTCAAGAATTTTTGGACAACATGTTTTATTTTGGATATATGAGTAATATTTTTGAAAATAATTTCAAATATCATGAGCTAAATTGTCAAATGTGAATATGATGAAGGGAGTCACAAGGAGGTGTGTTTTGCTTAACTAACTAGTTATGTTATGATTGTTATGAGCTAAAGGGAGTCACAAGGGGTCCCACCTACTAGTTATTATTTATTTATAACCCTTATTATGATTATTACTTTCCCCCCTTAACTAAAAAGTTGGTTGAATCTTTAGTTAACTTAACTAATGAGGTGGTTCAACTACCTTCAATTGTAGGACCGCTCAAGAAAAATATCACTCGAGCACGTCGCATCCCCGCAATGGACTGTGGCCGTCGATCTTGTGATCTTGGGAGAGGATTTACGATCAACGACTCAAATCTTCCCTCTTCAGATCAATTGATCAAATATCCCCTTTTCGAATCGACGACTGAGATCTGCTTCGCGATTTGGGCTTCAAACCTTTCAAACTTCAAACTTTATTTGCCCCAAGCAAATCCTCCGGAGCTAGGGATCCGATGATGCGTGGCTCTTGGATTTGGACGACCGAAATCCACTTCGGGTCTTCGAGACTTCAGTCACTTCGGGACTTCGAACCTTTCTCACGACGCTATACTTCGTGCAATTTTGAAATCCTGAATACCCGGGGGCCGTTAATATGGAACGCTCATGGAATCTCCACCGCTGACAAAATTCAACTTGTCTATTTGTATTTTAAGCCTGAAATGAGTTGCTCTGCATGCTGCGCTCGGATGCTCCCTGTGCAGACCACAAACTTGGACAACATGTTTCCCTTGACAACTATATGTGATAACACAAGTCTTTTCTGTTTACCAACTTCGCCGAGGTATTTTGGATTAATCCAAAGATTTTGTACCAACTCTAAGAATCCCTGATCCAAAATCCATTGGGGATTAAGTTTGAAAGGATAAGCCTTAAAAAGGGGTGGAAATTCCAGTTGAAGAACGACTCGAGCATGGTTTGAAATGAATGGATATTCCACCCATGACCTGTAGATGCCAACAATATAAAAAAAATCTTCTGGTATGAAATTTCTATCCAACCTTTTTGCAATATAATCTGCTCCAGAATGATCATTTCGCCAAGTGGGAACCACCTTCCCCGGAACTATGTCAATAAGTTTTTTGTTAAGAAAGAAATCTTTGAAATGACTAGCCAACGACCCCAATGAAGTGGAGCCTCCCAAAATTTCACTTGTGGATAGAGTCAAGTTGAGGTCCCTCGCTAAAATTCATTTTTTTTGTGCCAGCAAGCTTGAGTTTTCCAACCGGTCCCAGAATTTTTTCCCCTGCACATAAGGACCGTAGACATTTAGTAATGAAAAATGTATTTTGCTAGCTAGACAGATCCCTGTCAATAAAATCCCACCACAGGTAAGAAAAGGAATCATTTCATAAAATTTTGGATCCCATGAAACCAACAAACCTCCAGAAGTTCCAACTGAATTAACTGCACAACTTAGGTCGGTCGAAGAGTATGTAAGAAATTCCTAGATTTTTCGGATTGGACCAGTGTTTCCTGAAAGAGTATAATATCAGGTTGTGTTTTATCAAGAACACTTCAGACATAGGCCATTTTTAGGGTTCCTCTAGTCCCCCTTAGGTTGAGTGAAAGCATAATCATTATATAGCCTGCGCGAGGGCCTTCAATGCTCTAAGTGCCCCACCTTCAGTGGATGTGCGAGGGTTTGAATCTAGAGACCCAATAGTGGAATTATTTTGGGCGCTTCTAGTCTTAACTAGTGAGTATTCTAAGCCTAAGCCCCTAGACCAAGCGGAATCCTTCCCAACCCCTTCATCTTTAGAACGCGAGCAACTAGCCTCCCCTTCGCCTGCAGAAAGGTTTATGACAAATTTACCAAGGTAAACAGGGAGTTGAACAATAGATTATTGATCACAGATAAAAGGTAACAGATAGTCAAGTACATCAGTAAGAGATGTCTCCTCTTTGTCCGGTTCCCGGTAGCCAGGAGGAGAGGAGGAAAAACCGAATTGTGGTTGACTTGGCTCCAAAGATAAGATTGACAGAGAAGGACCAATAGGATTCAAGGAAAGGATTTGATGAGGCAACTTTAGACTGGACTCAGGCTGACAATCAGTAACATAAAATGGATCAGTCCTCAGAGAAACATCCAGAATAGGAGGAATATGTTCCCGACACACATAAATTGGACCAATCTGGACAAAACCCCCCTTGTCGACTAAGCGTGACTCACCAACTTTAGTAGTAACATTCTTTAACCAAACAGATGAATTTAGTGTGTCTCGTTCCCATAATGACAAAGAAGAAAAGAGGACCGAACAATGTGTTTTTAAGTTACCAGATAAAGTTGTCAATGGCTCTAAGTAGCTGGGGTCTTCCTGGGTCGGGTGTACCAGACCATTGCCGTAGAAGCCAGTTTCTATGGATAAATCAGGAGTGCCATATGGAAAGTCAGAGCCATCTGGTTCGTCAACCTCATCACTCAAACATTTGCAATCTCGCCTTAGGTGACTTTTTCTACGACATAGGCTACAACGAAACAAAATATCTAAGTAGTCTAGGCATTGTATGAAGCACCTACCCCTCTATTCAATCTCTAAAGATTCTGGTAGCCCGTGGAGAATGTCCATTTTGACCAAGATTCTGCCCACTTTCCTAGTTGTCACAGAGAGAGTGGCTCTGTCTAACATAATAAACTTGCCTAGAGAATCTCCAATGGCCTTTAGTGCCCCTTCATTCCAAAGGTATAAGGGGAGCTCGGGTAAAGGTATCCATAAATGTCGTAGGGAGAAAAATTCGGTTACCGGATCGAAAGCCACCCATCATTTCTTTAACATGAGGCTGCTACCTCCATTGACCCATCTATTCTCTAGTAGGAGTTCTGCATCTTCTAGTGATTTGCAAATGAACCCCAGTCAGCCTTTTGTAAGATAAATTATCCGAGGGGTATATCCTAAGATGGGCACCCAAACCTGTTTCACCCAAACCATAAGTTTCTCTTTACACATATTTTCGTAGGTAAATCTCCCCACCAAGCCACATAATGCCAACCTGCAAGTATCCTCCAAGCTAATATCCGACCCTAAAACCATTCTCTTAACCACTTTGTTTGAAGTCCACTACCTGCGATTCTTCCGAGGTGCAAGTGTTTTAAAAACCTTCCCTCGCGAACCAGAGATATCAATACCTCGATACTCAGGCTGTGGACTGCACCCCGAGCCTGGCTTAGGCACCTCCGAAAAGGTAACCGACAGACCAAGTAGAAAGGCAGAGAAATAAGGCGTAACACTAGTACCTCTGCTTAGGCGACGAGCAGGTAAATCAGATGGCCCAGAGGTGGAATGAGTACCAAGTGAGTGCACCCCCAAGGTATCGAGAGTTTTGATAAGACCTGCCTCCCTCCATAAACCCTCATCTGCTTCGTCCATTAACTCACAAACATCAACACTTATGTTAGCAAGCCGATTTAGGGCCATAAGCGAGCCACCTAGGATCCACTAAAACTAAATCCCAAGGATCAAGGGCCCCAAAACTTCTCGGAGACCAAGGTAGTAAGGTTATTAAGAAAGGATCAGATAAAGGTTAAAGTCACCTCTCCACCTGTAATCCATCAACTAGCTCCATAAGTAGTATTAATGAAAACACCTCGAACTAGGGAGAGTGTTACAGTTACCGAAAAGGGTAATAAAAAGATAATAAAGGAGAAAGGCATAAAATTAATGATTCCACCCACCTAGACTCCCACTAAACTAGAGCTAAGCACTACTCTGCAGTTGCTCAGAAAAAATAGGAAGAGGACACTGTAAAAACAGAAATCCATAGCCATGTAAAATACTAAACTAGTGAACCGAACAACGAAAAACGTGAAACACTTAGCTAAAAAAGGGTCCCGGAAACACCGTCTCCATTGCTAAACCTCACTAGTGACAAGAGATTGATCAAGGTGCCAAACAATAGAAATCCTGCCAAAAACTAAGTTCAAAATCCCTGGTTCGTCGTCATCCCATCGTCCCCTGATGTTTTTCATCATTAAAACACCTTATCATATCATAATAATAACCTAGTACTTGTAGTTTGTAAGGGAGTAAACTTTCATTCCTACCAAATGTCTTTGAATCTTGGGCTATTAACTTGTTTCCCTATTTTCAAGTTAAAATAAACTCTTAACAAACAAAAGCAATTTTAGATAGGTTAACTTTTGTAAATAATTATTAAATTTATTCAACTAATCTCATATTTCATTTTGCATTGGAAAAAACAACCATTTTTTATGTAAGAATGTTATGCTGTATTTTTATTTCATATATTGAAAAAATGATACTATTGAAGAATTGGGAAAGTCACAAGTTCGACTCTCTTAATCCTCTCAAAATTGACAAAAACACCTCCAACTCAAAAGGGGGCTTTTAAAAATATATAGTCAAAACACCTCCACCTCAAAAGGCTTTTAAGAATATATATATCTCACCCCTTGTGTATAATGCAAAAGCATTCCAATGTTATGTTATTGAGTGAAGCCACACCATTAAACCCTTAGTTCACTTAAGCTCTAGTTGAATTTTCACTCCATTAAACCCTAAGTTCACTTAAGCCCTAGTTGAACAAAAGCCCGAAACCTCGCTTTCCTAAATTCCATTCCATCCATTTCTCTCCTACACCAACGCGTAGGAGCGACGAGTATAAACAACTTATTGCAAATGCAGGCCGTGGGTTATGCGCGTCGTGCAGGACTGGCCCCTATCAGGCAAGCGTTTTCAACAACACAGTTGCGCCACCAACATTGGATCTCTGCAACATCGCAATGGCACCAAAATATGGATTTCACGGCTCTCAAAACCTTCGAAAACGGTGAGAGGGTTTTTCCTTTTCATGATTTCATTTTGTCCCTTAAATTTTACTCAACGGATGCATCGGCTGCTTTTCAATTCTCTGAAGAAACTCAAGCAGCCTCGAGCGTGGAAGAAATCCCTGAATTGCATGCCCTAAACAGCGAAGAAGAGGAAGACACCTTGTCCGCATTGAACAAAACTGACAAAATCTCGGTGAAAAAGAAATGCAAGCTGTTGGATGCTACAAGAGAGATATGTCGAGTCCTTGAAAAGGGCGATGAAGACATGGAAGAAACCTTAACCCAATTGGGTGTTCATTTAACTCCTGGACTGGTAGATATAGTATTGGATAAAACAAGTTCCTTAAGCTCGGCTCTGAGATTTTTCCAATGGGCCAAAGCACAACCGGGGTTTAAACATAACAATTCAAGTTATGACAAGATTGCCAATACTCTCGGCTCTTCTAAGGACTTTGTTACCCTGCAGAGGATTTTGTCAGAGAGATTTGTAGAAAGATGCAAATTTTCTTTCAAAACATTTTCCTTCGCCACAGCCTGGCATGATGATTCGCAGATGCTGAATGAAGTCATGGAAATGATCGAGAAACTGGAGCTTTCTCCCAGAAGATATGCTTACGAAAGGCTTATTGGTGCGCTCTCTAGAAAGAACCATGTCGATGCAGCTTTAAACGTATTGGAAAAGATGGCGAGTGCTGATTGTGCTCCAAATATGCATGCTTATCGTCCGCTTATACATTTGTACTGTAAGAAAAACCAGATGGATAAGGTACGGGAGGTTTTTGAGATGATGAAAGACTGTCCTCAAGATTCCATATGCTATAATCTTGTTTTAAGTGCACTTTGTAATAGGAAAGAATTTGCAGAGGCAATCAAATTTCTTCGGAGTATGGTTCATATGGGATGCAAACCAGATGCAACTACATACAATATGATGATTTATGCTGCTTGCGAGACAGGGAGAATCCAAGGTGCCCTTCAGCTCTTTGATAGATTGAAAGAAGAGGGGATTAAGCCTTTGTATGGTACTTACACTCATCTTCTTCGTGGACTCTTGCAAAACAATGGTTTTGACAAAGCACATTCATTCCTGATTCAGCAGAGTGGAAAGGATCCCAAACTGGATTCAGTTAACTATACATATCTAATTAGGAAATGTCGCAAATCAGGCCAAAAGGAAGAAGCAGACAAACTTTTGATGGAAAAGGAAGCTAAAGGATTTGCAGCTTCTGGATGACCAATTGCACTAGTCAGTGAAGATAGTACATCTGTTGATTTTCCATTTGATATGCATATCCATCATTATTATCCAAATGTATTTAGCTCAGTTTACGGCACTCCTACCAGGTTATTGCAATTATGCACCAAAGCTAGCTAATTTTGAGGCATGAAATTCTGAACCCAAGTTGCGTGCATGTTCTCGGTCTGATGATAATTTTCATTGATTCTGGAAGGGAAACAGGTCCTTGATTTCGCTTCTGGTGCATGGATACTTGTGGCTGGAAATTGCTGCATCTTACAATCATATTAGCAAGAATCGAATATAAATATGAATACGAGTCGGTGCAGAAAAATATAGAAGGAAAAAATTCAGTATGGCTCTAATACGGAAGTATACATCTCATAAGTGTGATGTTCCAAATTCTAAAAGAATTTCAGCCTCAAGAAGAATATGGAATAAATTAGAAAAAAAATCCATTTGTTAAAAAATTGGCGATTTAGTTTACATCTATAAGTTTTTTTTAAGGTTTTAAAAATATTTTTGGGGTTCTTGGACTGTTTTTTTGGGTTTTTGAATCGACATATTATCAAAGCCATTCAACAGTAAGTTGACTGTACCGCTCTGTGCCATATGGAAAATTTGCCAAATTTCGTAGTACTGTTGAATCTCCATACAGAAAAAGCCAATACAACTGAATATTGCTACTATCCTTACAATCATTTAAAAACTGGGAACATGCAGGTCTAGAGGTTTTGAAGGTTGCACAAGAAAAGACAGCTCTTGCCTACTTTTGAAATGCTTTAAAGACAACTTGCTATTGTGGTTATAACTCAGTAAAGGTATGTATCAGGATTTCCCTTTTGATGCTTATTGTTGGTTATAATTCAGTAAAGGTATTGTCAAGATCTCCCTTTTATACTATTGCCTTCTGTAGCACATCATCACAGAACATGTGAGAAGTAAAGCTAAGAGTGGTTTTGCTTAAAGATGGGTTGAGTCTTTCCAGTTTTCATAGAAAAGTACTACAAACTTCTATTTAAATGCTTGGATGACACAACGATTGTTATGCATGTCAAAATGCTATTGTCTCTAGTTTAGTCTAATATTTAAGCTTGGTATGGTTGCTGCCTGGGAAGATCTAAATAATTTCCTTTCTAGAAAAAGTTATTTATGTGTCGAGTGGTTTTGTGTGGGCAAGTCCATTTATTAGTTATCAAGAACCTTCCTACAAGTGAGCACTTGTTTTTTAACAAAGCAATCTGGAATATATCTATGTGTTATCTGGTTTTGTGTTAAATGACAAGAAGGTAAAATACTGCAGGCTTCACTGTTGCCTTTTTCAAGGTAAAATGTAAATTAAGTTGCCAGTATAGTTGCAAGTAGGTCATTGTTTACATATGCTGGATTTGCATCTGGACGGTTTCAAGAGTGGTGAGATGCATATTGAAAGTTTTTCACTAATGGCCAGGTGCAGGGGAACGTATATTGGAAGTTTTTCACTAATGACCAGGTGCAAGGAAACTTATGTCAGGGCAGAGGTGGGCCTTTTGAGAACTGAGATATGGTCACTCAAAACTTTTCGAGACATGTTTTCAAGGTATGCTATTAAAAATAAAAAATTATTGGGCAACATAAAGAAATCCTTAGAGATAAACCACATAATAGTAAACAGAGTATTAGGTTGACTAATCAATACATATTGAAATGCTATTCTAAATTAATCAACATGCAAAATGTAAAGAATATGAAAATATATGGCTGCTTGCCACTTTTTTTTTTCTCAGGCTAAGTATGGCTACTCAATTCTTTGTTTTCTTGTACATTTTCTCATTTCACGTTGTCTTTGGTTACTAGATGTCCATCTTTCCATTCTTTTGTCTTCTCTGTTTTATTGTACATTTTCTCATTTCCTTTTGCCTTTGTTTGCTGATTTTTGGATCTCTTTTTCATTCTTTTGTCTTCTCTTTTCAAATGGTCTTTCTTTTTTTTAGGGTTTTGTCAGTTTCAATTTTTATGGTCCTTGTGTAGTTTCACAAAGAGGTTATTGAACAATCCTTTTATTCGCCCATTCTTGGCTTTATCATGCAACTACTGTTCATAAAGTTTTTCATTATGAAAATATATGGCTGCTTGTCAGTTTCTCTTTCTCAGGCTAATTGGTTGGATATTATTTTATAAGGCTACGCACTTCTTTGTTTCTGGCTAATTGGTTGGATATTATTTTATAAGGCTACGCACTTCTTTGTTTCTTGTTATGGGTAGTTGTCCATGTTCTTTTTCATTCTTTCGTCTTCCTGCACAATTCCCAAGTATGGCACATGGGTTAGATGAGGCTTGAATCAACGATGTTGCAAGAAATGCCTTAACATTGTACTCTATCTTTAATTGATCTACACCTCTGAGGATCATATTTATTGTTTATATCACTGCATTTCTTATAAGAACTTCTTTATTAATTCTTTACATAAATTAAACAGTTTACAGTAATTTTTTTAATAAGATAACATGAATAGAATATGATTTTCTTTATATCTTTTCTAATCCTTTAAATAAATTGCACATTATGTTTTTTTTTAAATCTTTTCTAATCCTTTAAATAAATTGCACATTATGTGTTTTTTAAACAAGAGAGCATAAATAGATTATGATTTCCGTTAACCTTTTTGCAAGGAAACAAATATAACACATGGTTTGAATGTTCTAATACAAGTTGGAGATGGTTTACTTTCACCTTTTTGCAAGGAAAGACATGGTTTAAATGTTGTACATACAAATTATACAAATTAGAGAGGATATATTTTTTTATAAAAGAGATTTACACATTTTAAAATAATATATGATTATTTATTTAAAAAATTTAAATACAAGTTATAAAGGAGATTTACTCATTTTAAAATAATATATATTTTTCTTTTAATCTATTTAAATCAAGTATTTTTTTAATAATTATAAATTATATTATTTAAAAATAATATATGATTTTCTTTTAATCTATTTAAAAAATTTAAATACAGGAGATTTACACATTTTAAAATAATATGTATTTTTCTTTTAATCTATTTAAATCAATTATTTTTTTAATAATTATAAATTATATTATAGTAAATAATTATTGATATATTTTCATTAACATAAACATTTTTTTGAGCGTTGTTTTTTTCACATTTAAATATAAAAGAGAATACTTTATTTAATGTTTAAATATAGTGAAATAACACAATTTAAAAAAAAATGGAACTTTATTTTTTTCACATTTAAATATAAAGGAATACTTTATTTAATGTTTAAATGTAGTGGAATAACACAATTTAAAAAAAAACTGGAGCTTTATTTTTTTCACACTTAAATATAAAAAAATACTGTATTTAATGTTTAAATGTAGTGGAATAACACAATTTTTAAAATTTTGCATTTTTTTTTGTTTTCAATTAATTTTATTTGTAAAACAAAAATTTCAAAAATCTTAATTAAAAGATTATTCTATTTAATGCTTAAATGTAGTAGAAGAATATAATTTTTTTAAATTTGCATTTGATTTTTTTTACAACTAATTTGTAATTATTTTTTAATTAGTTTTATTTGAAAAACATAAATTCTAATATATATATATATATATATATATATATATATATATATATATATATATATATATATATATATTGTTAGAAATGTGCCCGACCACATCAATCTTTAATATGGTTAGATTTTTGGATGTTTCCTCCCAACTAAACTCACTGTAAGAGGTAAGAGTATTGAACTTGGGTCTCCAAATAGACCAAACCCACACTACAAATAAATATATAAGATATAATATTATTACAAGTTTTTTTTGAATTTTTTAATAAATATTTTTTAGGACTTCACTGAAAGTGCTTTATGTGCATATTGTTGTGATGTCATTTTTAAAGTCATTTTAATATTTATATGTATTTAGATAATGATTAAAGTTCACTCAAACGAATATGGAAAATATTGTCATAAAATTCTTTTTATTTTATAAAATAAAATGAATATTTTAAAATCTTAAATCAATTTTTAAGTCACATTCACTCTATGAGATTTATATGGGTCAACCACTAGTGTATTTAATTCTTAACTATTGATGTGGCAAGCACTACATACCCCTAAAAGTAAGTGAATCCAAGTATTGGTCCCTCTATGAGATTTATATGGGTCAACCACTAGTGTATTTAATTCTTAACTATTGATGTGGCAAGCACTACATACCCCTAAAAGTAAGTGAATCCAAGTATTGGTCCCTCTGTTTTCATGGATATGGAGTTTGACCCCCCAAAGAGGGGGGGATTTTGTTGAGTTTGTTAAATACAATGATTGTTTAACCAAATATTTATGATAATTTCAATTTGATAGGTATGAAAAATTTATAACTTCAATTTGTAAAGATTAAATGTTTTTTTATAGAAAATATTAAAGTGGAGAAAAAATAATTAAAACATAAGTATTTGTGATAATTTTAGTTTGGTAAACAATAAATGTCTTTTCATTATA
>ML783408.1:158396-170086 GCA_009831015.1 Picea engelmannii | reverse complement strand
AGAAATCAGAAACAATCCTTCTTCCTTGGTTGAGAAGAATGGGGCAGATAGCCTATTATTGATATTCTATGTTGAGGGAAGACATTCTTTCAGACCTCACAAATGTGAGTGAAAGATTGGCCCAGATGATTATTATTGATGTTCTATATTGAGGGCAGACATTCTTTCAGATCTCACAGACGTGAGTGACAGATTGGCCCAGATGATTATTGCTGATATTCTATACTGAGGGCAGACACTCTTTCAGATCTCACAGACATGAGTGAAAGATTGGCCTAGATGATTTAGTTTTTATCATAACACTGTTTCTATGCAGATGAAGACTATTGTGGTGGCAAACATTCTTTTAGATCTCACAGACATGAGTGAAAGATTGGCCCAGATGATACAGTTTTTATCATAACATTGTTTCTATGCAGGATGCTCTCAGATGTTTGTTATGAAGTCTATATAATAGTAGATGAGGACTACTATGGTGAATATGTTTCATCGTTCGCAACCATACATTGTTGATCAAGTACTTGTGTGTTACTTGATGTGGTAGTTAACCACTGGATTGTAGTTATGTACTAATGTGAATAGACACAGGTGTGTTCTAATTGCCTTGAAGACTATCAACAGATTATTAGAGATGATGATCATTCAGATGAATGATGAACAAAGATTTTCCAAACGGAAAACAGTTCAGATCTTTTACTTCTTTTGTATCACTCCATGGTGAGAGTGACTTATCCAACATCATATCTAACTACTAAGATGAAGTATGGTTTTGAGAGATGATGCAGCTGATGGTGATGGTGATGCTCATGATTTAGTCATGATATAGTCTAGATGACTATATTGATGCTACCGGGTAAATGGTATGTTTTGTGCTCAAGTCCATTACCTGTAAATACCTTTCTAGCTAGGAGGGAGTGTTAATATTATGGTAGTTGCGGGAGGTATTTACCCCCATGTGTGAACCTGATGAGAATAGAAGACTCCAGAAAGAAAGAGAAACCCTAATGAGTTGGATAATAACCCTAGAAGCCTTGTCGGCTCAAGAAGAAAATTTATATTAGGCTATTAGCCTCTAAGAGAAGAAGTTGGCCAGAATTAATAATAATATACTGAACAGACACATACCCAGAAGGAGAAGTCGGCCCCAGCTAACTGGCAGGATTACTATAAATACAGGGTGCCAGTTCTCATTTGATAGTATCTCAAGACTGCAGTTTTCCCAGTTGGTGCGCACTGCAGTTGCAGTTGGTGCGCAAGTTTGGAGGAGGATTGCAGGTGCAACTGCAGCAACAACTAGTTTCAGTATTGGATTGGATATCTCTTGGATAGGGTTTGGAACATCTGATCAGTCTTTTATGATGCGCTATCCTTGGGGATTGATGTGCTACTCTTTGTTTGGATATCTAGCCTAGGGTTTGCTTCCAGAGGAATTCTCAGGTCAAGGTTAAGGTGCTCGGAGGGAGGCTTCGGCCTGTGGTTGGGTGACGAGGGTATCATCAATGGTAAAACGAGCACACCATATTCTATATTCTAACACCCTCTACATGTTTTGACAAAAAGAGAGGCAACCAACCCTTTGGAAAACCTCCCTGACCATAGGCTCGACATCAAACAAGTGCATGTAAGAAGGTTCAGTCCTGGCCACACTCCCTCCCTTGTGAGACTTCTTCCTTTGAGGTGTCTCCATGGATATAAACATGGGATCAAAGGTTGTAAAGAAATGAGGGGTAAAGGAACCAAACATAGGCAAATATCTATGAGATTTGACAATCACTAATGGTTACTCTTTGAAGGATTTTCCTCCAAATCACTTTTAAATTAATAATAGAATGTTCTCATGGTTTTTATTTATTTTTTAAATGAGAGGAAGAAACTCTGAGGAAAGGTATGCATATATGCATTGTTCAGTTTTATGCCACCATACAATGGTCATCAAATATTTAAAAGGTAGGGACTGTTATTCTCCTCACTTCCAACAGAATTTTAGATAAAAATATAGGATGACACAGTGAATAAGGAAGGCTAATGCATGGATCTTGTGAATATCGAAGATGGCACTGATAAATCCAGGGAAAAAGCGACACAAGGACAGGAGATCTGTAGTGTAGTTTTGGAAGCGATTTCTGTAGCGCAGTGTGGACACAAGAGCCAAGTGAATGAATGGGCATTCAAGATTCTGGAGTAAAATGGATTGACCTTAGTATGGGAGAAATTCAGTTGGAAAATGGCTATGGATTCTGTGGAAGAAGAGTTAAATATGAAAATGGGTGAGAGAAGATGCAATCTGCAACACCTTGCACTACCAAAAGATGAGGTAGGTGTATCTTAACACTTTCCCATGCAACTGAAAAAAACTCACAAAATACCTGGAGGTTGTGGTTGATGATGGAAGATCTCCAACGAGCTATGGAACTACTACATCCACCTCATCCTCCAATTCAACTCTAACAGTCGATCATGTAGCACAATCCATAGCTTATCAGAATGAGTGATTTCAACAGCGTCGAGCTTGGGAGGAAAAATTCAAATTGATAAACAGTTAGGAAGCTCATAAATGACCAAATCTCAATATTCCTTTTTAAAGACAAGGGCATTGAAAACAATGGAAAACATGACATCAACTGATTATGGCAAATTATGGTAAAGGAGCATAGGACAAAGGTGCGCTACGAAATCGCCTAGTGAGTTGGCAGTGCCCTTTTCAAAGTTTGATTTGACCCCCTTAACGGACATAGGGACGACATTGAAAGCATAAGGAGCATGAGTGGATGTAGTGACTTTTCAAGTCGTTAGGATCATGGAGTCTAAAATGCTTGGTGTCAAGTCAAAAGATGAGTCAAATACATAAACCATAAAATGAACCTAGGCTAAAATCATATGTGTGGGCCAAAAAGGTAAGAAAAAACCCAAGTCTTTATTTGTTTAGACTAACCTAAGTGTTATGAGGGAAAAACTCTCTATGGAAAGGGTGAACCACAATAGACAGGTATGACTGCAGAAATCAACTCAATTCCAACATATGCTATATAATTTAATGTGCAATATAAGAAAGAGGCCTACCTCGATCCAACGTTTGATGATGTTCCACCGTTGAGCACTTTGACCCAAATATTTATACCTGCAACAAGTTCTCAAAAAATAAGCAGAACAAGCATATAGTGATAATATAAAGGGGTTAGCACATTAGATAGCATAATCAATTAATAAACATAACAAACATGCCCATGGATAATAATCATATATTTGCACGATATCAATTGGATGGGAAATGAGTATTTCTATTAATAATTGATCATCAAAAGTGACAACATTACAGACTTCCGTGTCGGCATGGTTCGAAACCAAGAAACCAGGTTCCTTCCAATTGGGCCTCCACCACTTCAATCCTCCACCAAAGGCAAGCTCATAGAAGGGAGACAATGAGGTTCTCTCAACAATAGGGAAAGAGGGGGTTGAACACTATGTTCAGACTTAAGGAACAAAGGGATGTAGACTCAATATGAAGTAATTTCTCTAGAGTAACTTTGCTCTCAAAGTTGAATGCTTTCTCCTCTTTTCCATAGCTTGGAATGGTGCTCTTATAGCCTTCAAAATGAAACTGAAGGATTGAGTTGGAACGTTTCCAGTATATGGAAGGCCAAGGATCAAAGATCTTATGTCGTGACATGGAAACCCGACTCCATTTTTGTGTTTTCTGGCACAAATACTGATGTACGTGGGCTGTAGTGGAGCAACCCACGTATACACATGTTGTATAGTAGACCGGGCACATATATGTGGAAAAATATGTATTTTTAGCTCTTTATTCATCAAAAAGGGATGAAGAGTCTAGATAGGGAAATGGACAAAGGCCCTCTATGCAAGATAGCAATGGTGAGGCAAATCTTGCTATAACAGATGCCCCCTAATGTGTGAGATCAAAGAAGTATATGTGATGGCCGAAATACATTATAAATAACCCATAAGTGGAGTGGTGTAAACCCAACTGGAAAGACTAGTTGCTCATTACATTATGTACTGACTTTGCATACATGGCTTCCAAGAATACACTGCAGATCCATGTGAAAAATATACCAAATAAGTATCTGTGGCCATGAATAGGCAAATACAAATGCGGTTACATGCCAATAGTTTTCATAGTCACGAAAAAGGCCCAGTGAAACCGGACTTAAAAAAATCTGAAGATGTTTGTATACCATGGAGTATAATATGATCTCCCATGATTATTGGAGTCATATAGGTACTGGTCCAATGAAAAGGAAGCAACAGCTCAGGAAAGCTGCGGCCACACAGTGATGTCTTCAAGTCTTCTACACTATCTGCCAAGGGTGCAATTCTACATCATGTGAATAAAGGAGTTGAGGTCGAACACAATGAGACATCATTTGATTACCGGTCATTGAGGTATATCATTAACAAACATGATACAACCTACCAATAATGAAAGTAGGTATCAAGGCACCGAGCACATTCCTACAAATGTGAATAAAGGAGTCGGTGTCGAACACCTGAGGAATCCATTGATCAGGATACATTGATGTATTCCCATCTATCAATGGCGAGAGAGCTTGCCAATAATGACTGCAAGCCTCAAGGCACTCATAAAACTCTAGGTCCCATATCCAAAATAGATGAGTTAAAGTCGATGGAAAGAGACCCGCTAAAAGGAGAGCATTAAGGCATCTCTCATCAATCATCACGAGGAACAAAGCAAGAGATTCATAATTTGGTGGAGATCGGATGAAGAACATGTTCATGAACCAATGACCCTATGCATATTTTGCATGTGCCAAATGCAAGCGGTACATGAAAAAGACCCTCTGAATAGCAGCCAATGATGAAAATTACTGAAAAAGGTGAGGAAACCACCAATAAGGCTAATGGTATCCGAGACAATGCACGAATCCCAAAGTGTGAATAGATGTCTTGTTGTCGAACACAAAGGAAACCACCCAGTCAGCGACCAATGATGAAATGTCGATTGTTGGGTTCAAGGTTACCTACCAGTGATGAAAGCAGGGCTAGGGTGCATGATAAGACCATAGTATCATGTGATTCTGAGACAAAATGAGGGTATGGCCGACATGCAAAGTCAAGAGTTCTGAGGAGTGGCTGACACAGGTTGATAGACTTCCTTTGAACAAGAGCATGAGACATGTGGTAGAATCCGATAGAATAGACCTAATGATATAACTATCATATGCAGGAGGCATCGATAATGTTCTCTATATGGACTGGAAGAGTAACCTGTCGGTAGAGAAAACTCTATAACGAGATCAACTTCCTAAGGCCATGCTAAACCAAAAATTATGATGACACCATGACTCAATAACTTTGTGCTCTATTCAAAGGCGACACGACTGCTGCCAAATATGATATAATAATCCCTTCCCATCCATCTTTTTTTCTTTCTCATAACAAATGAATGCTATGATACAGAGGAGGGAACAAGTGTTGCAAGTAAGCAAAAATAGTTCCATCAGTGGAACGTACCTATGCTCAATGCAAGGAAATGCATGGGGGATATGGACACTCAGGGTGATGTTCCCTCCAGGGTATAGGGTGTCAAATTGCGAAGGATATAAACAAGGCTCTGCTTGGTTGAGGATGAAAAAACTTCTTAGGAAACGATTTATAACGCAAAGCAAGAACCAACTAAAGGCTCAATACTGCAAGCAAGGGAATGAGATGCAATCACGACTTAACACCAAAAAATGTCCTTTTTTATGTCTTTTAGTCTGCTTGGTGTGAAAAAGGGGTAAACTTGTGCCAAATAGACGTCTTTTCAAATCCAATTTATGAGTGTGAAAAAGACAAGTTCACTCGACGATCTTTTCTATTTTTGGTAACGAGTTAGAAAAGAGATTAACTAAGACTCATGACCTTTCAAATCCAATTTAACAAGTGTGAAAGGGACAAATCACTCGACAATCTTTTCGGTTTTTATACGAGTCAAAAAAGAGATTAACCAAGCCTCGTTTTTGGGAGTCTGTGGGGAATAAGGCCACATGTGTATGAGTGAGAAATGAGGCCCATTGTAAAGTCATGTATCAAGTTATAATGGAATCCCAGTCCTAAGGAAAAAACTCGGCATGGGCAGCAAATGAAAAAGAGGATCTAAATAGGGCACCCATGTTTGGTAAGTCTCTATCATTTATTAGCGACACTACTTATAGTATACAAAAGGTTTTGTGTCGCAACAAATGGGTTTGTGCCTAAGGCGTAAAATGAGGTAGTTGAAGAATAGTGCAAAATGAACAATGGAGTGAATACCTATCCTATATTCTAGGTTATGAAAGTACCTGCCTGAGGTGACGAACGACCAATCATAACGTTGAAATCCGCAAGAAATCTGAGTCAAAAATACAAAAACCAACTCAAAACCACTTTTGTATTAGTCCATTAAGTGAAAAAATGACATGAAACTATATAAAGTGGGTAAAAATAGCTTATAAATAGTAATAAAATCAAAAAATACTATACCATTTTGATTTTTACCCAAATAGTGCAATTTGGACCAAAATACCTTCAAGATTCAAATGGCGATTGCGGGACCATCAGGCGACAAAATCACGAACCGTCTGGATCAGGTATCTCTACTTCTCATCCTCTTCAAATTCAGTGGATTACATTTCTGAATTAGGTTCCAAATTTTTAGTTTTTTAAGATGTAAATTAGGAATTTTGGTGTACGCGGGCTGCCTTTGTTTAGGTCACGTATACGACGAAGTATATTCCTTTTTGTGAACCACAAGGTGCGTATATGTAGCTCTATATGAAACTATATGCAAGGGAAGCCGCATACATGTATGCAAATGACCAAAAATAAGGGTTTTAACTCAAAAATTGATTTGTCCTTTGCAGGATGGTTCTTGAATGGAGAGAGCAAGAGCATGAGGAGGTTGATGCAGCTATGGAACCAGATCCGGTGGCTCAAGCGGCTCTAAAAAAATGTGGCTTGTACAAATTTTGGGTTCTCAAAGGAATGAGGGCCCAAGTGAGGTTGTTGGAGATGTTGGTGGGTTAGTGGGACCCTGATAGCGAAATATTTATCCTCGATGGCCAACCATTGAGGATCGAGGTAGAGGAAATCTACTTATTAACTGGTCTATCACGCTGAGGAGAGGTTGTAAACCTCAAGTCACGCGAAGCAGGGAGTGGGATGAAGATCGAGGAGTATATTGATTCCCACTGTGTGGCAAGGACTCCCAAGGTGGGAAGCCAACTCCCTATCTAGGCCATAAATAACCTCAGTTTTAATATCATTGTGCTCATGCTTACCAACATCACAGGTTCGGCCTTGTTACATCAATCATTGAGACCACTCATGTTTACCTCAACATCGATGGAGGCACCAAGGTGATGAGGGGGGGGGAGAAGCCGATAGAGTCCTACAAAACGTGTAGGGAAACCTGTCTCATTTGACACAGAGGATTCCAATGGTTCAGGTAGAGGATCTACCTGAAGCCATGCAAGGACAGGTGGTGGGTGTACCTAGAGCATGGGTATGATTTTTTCGGCGTCTCGCAAACGTCGTGGTTTTCTATCATAACACACATCCGGCGCCACAGGCGTAGATGTCGTGGGATCTATAGATCGCTTGTATATGTGTATTGAGGGTTTTAGCCCCAATTTTGTAATATAAACACCATATTTTTTGAAATATATTTGAAAAAGGATCTTCGGATTTACTTATATTTTACAATGTGTACATTGATTTAATGGTTTTCTTTTATTTATTAATGTGACAAATGCCAATCTAAAACGTAATTAGTATAGGCATCATATACATGATAAGAACTCCTAGGAATGTGATAATATGTAATAAAATCAAACTATCGTTCTAAAAGACGTACCCGTAGAAATCGACGAAGTAAAGTAGGATCAAGCACACTGTAACGGTCGTTCAACTGACATACTACTAACTGGGAATCCGTGCGAACTTCTAAAGAGAGAATACCATGGGAGATAGCATCGTGAAAAATGTCTATGACGACGCTATATTCGGCCACATTATTCGTGGATGGCCCTAGGCATACGCCACCTGAAGACACCAGTAGACCCTCGAGTGAGTAAAACACCCAAGCGACGAAAGCCAAGTTTTGTGTATGACGACTGGCTCCGTCAGCGAATCCTAGGTAGACTGAAGACTCTATTGACATCTGTCAATAAAGGGAAAACTCGATAAGCAAGCCAAAGACAAAAAGAAAGGGAAAAGATATGTATATGCACTAAATTACATTATTATACAAAGAGTTATGCCCAAGCCTAGGGCTCAAGCGTAGTACCTTTTCAAGTAGAGCCCATTTCTAGGCTCGACCAACTTATTCCCTTCATAGTATTCTAACTCGTAGGATCCTTTTTCTAGAACACATCACACTATGTAAGGATCGTTCCACATGGGTTTAAACTTGCCTGACCCTGGCGGTTCTTTGGCTTGATCATACAAGAGGACCAAGCCACCCTCAGCATACAACCGGGGACAGACAGACTTGTTGTACTAGACCTTGACACATTTTTTGTTCGCCTCGATGGGCTTAAAAGCGTCTCGACGCTGCTCGTCAAGACTCTCTAGATGCACAAGGCGTTGCTCTAGATCTGAAGCGTCAGGTAGGAGAGTGAATGCCAATTTAAGATAAGGGAATTCTCATTCAATAGGAAGAATTGACTCCACACCATGCACTAAATGGAAAGGGGAAAAATGGTGGCAGTATTAACCGTGGTTCGGTATGCCCAAAGCGCGGGATATAGCATGATGTGCCAATCAGACTTACTCTGAATGATAGTTTTTTGCAAGATTATCTTGAGAGACTTGTTGACAGCCTCTACTTGCCCATTTTTCTGGGGTAATAAGGGGAGGAATGACCATGTCTAAACCCTAGCTTAGATGCTAGTTCTACCATCATTTCATTCTGAAAGTGACTGCCATGACCAATGGCAATCTCACTCGAGATACCAAACCAGGCGATAATTTGATTGAATACGAAGAAGACAACAATCTTCCCATCATATTTCACGGTAGACATGGCTTTGGCCCACTTATTAAAGTAGTTGAAGGCCATGATAATATGTTGATTCCCCCCAACCGAAGTTGGGTTGCAATTGACGAAATCTACCCGCCACTTGGTGAAGGGACCGACGGTAATGACTGGGTGAAGAGGGGTTGGATGCAAGCACATTTTTTGAGTGAACACCTGGCAGGGGTGACACTTCTTGACCGCTTTGATACAATCTTTAAATATAGTAGGCCAGAAATAACCGACTCACAAGTTTTTTTGGGTTGTCGCAAGCCCAGATAGGTGACCACCACAAGCCCCTTTGTGGAAATCATTTAGGAATGACTCGGCTTCCTCGTGAGTTAATCAATGATGCAATATATCATCTATTCCTCGGCGATACAAAGTGTCACCGACGATGGTATACTTCTTGGCTTGGTATCTAATATGTCATCGATCATCTCATGAGAGATGCTAGGTGAAATTCAAGGTTTGAAGATATACAACAATGTCTCCATACTAGGGGTCGGATGATGAGACAAGGAAAATGTGTTCATCCGTAAACGAATCAACATGGATAACATCCTCATCTAATCGTGAAAAATCGGATATTAACTCTGTGAAGACTAGTAATTTCTTGGACTTTGTCGAAGAGAAGTCAAGATCAAATTCTTGTAAAATGAAAATCCATTTATTATATTTCCCCCTATGATATGCCTGGTAAGGACGTATTGAAACGGATTGACATCAACAACCACAGTAGTCTTGCAAAGAAATATATAGTGACGTAAACGTTGGACTGTGTGAACGACATCCAAAGCTAGCTTTTCAACGTGAGAGTAATTAATCTCAGGGCCAACTAAGTTTCGACTAAGATAGTAGATGGCGTGCTCATGGAGCTCATCATCCTCCTGAACTAGAACCATACCAATCATCTCTTCAAACGTGGTGATATAAAGAAAGTAATCTCTACTGTAATTAGGAGATTTCAGTAGAGGGTCCAATACTAAGGCTTTCTTTAAAGCATTGAAAGACTCCCAGACTCACTCATCCCAGATAAAAGGGGTGTCTTTCTTCAAGAGGCGCATGAAACCCTTAGTGATATTGGCATAATTCACTATAAACTGATGTAGAAAGTTAGCTTTCCCCTGTAAACCCTGAAGTTGTCTAATTGTGCGTGGGGGAGGCAATTAAAGTATTGCATCAACCTTAAGAGGATCTACCATGATCCCAGTATCGAAAAATAAAAATCCTAAAAGACAACCAGACTTAACGTAAAAGATGCATTTGTGAGGGTTCAACCAGATTTTATAGTAACAGAATCTTTCAAAAACAATCCAAAGGTGTGTAACATGATCCACTCTCTTGCGAGAGTGAGCAGCAAGATCATCAAGGTAGGCTTCGACTATGTGCTTAATATCGTGAAAAGAGAAAGTCATGGCACATTGGAAGGTTGCTCCGGCGTTTTTAAGGCCGAAAGCCATTTTTCGGTATGCAAAAGTACCCCAAGGACATAAATGTTGTCTTGTGTTGGTCCTCAAGTTTGATTTGGATTTGGTTTTATCCTGAAAATCTATCCATAAAAGAAAATATCTTGCTTCCCACACACTTGTCAAGAATCTGATCGATGAAAGGCATGGGGAAGTTATCTTTAGGACAAGCCTTGTTCAGGTCACAAAATTCCATACACATACAAATGGTTCTTGTTAGTGATAATTCTTGTATAGGTCCTAGCGCCAGGTCACATCAAGAGAGTCTAGTAATCGAGGCAGCCCTCTCCTAAAATCTAATACCATCGGGACCGTCCATCTGAAGGACACACGACACGTAGTTGAGCCGCGAGTGGGGCCCTTCGAGAGCTTCATGTTGAAGGCGCCGACGTCATTTCAGCCATCCGATCCAGAGATGCACAGCGCGAGATACCGAAATTTCATGTGGGATAAGCACGAGGTCACAACGCAAGGTCGTATGGGGCGATGAAAAGGAGCTACGCGAAAGATCAAAGCGCCTAAGTTGGTCGCAGAGAAGGATCTATGTGGCCTCGAATTGACTTGGAGGGGTCGTGAGCGTCTCTTGGATCATTCAGGGGTGTCAGGTTCCATCCCGATCCCAATGCAGATAGTTAATGGAAATAGGGAGAGGTAGCTGAAACCTCGTTTCAACCCATAAATGAAAAGCATGGAAAATTTGGCCGTGGAGGGAGGACTGTCAGCCGAAAGTCCCCTGCCATGGATTTTCTTATGAAGACCATACCTATCTGATCTTGCGTCTGACAAAAGAATGCCAGTCCAGCCTGATAGAAGAAGTTGCAGACGACAAGCCTTGAATGACTAGACACGTCGCTGCTAAGCGAGTTTTCTGAGTATATAGACTCAGTCTTTATTTTTTACAAAGGATCGATGGTTGAGCGGAGCTCCCAGTTGTAAAACTTTAATGAAGAACTGTTTTCTGGTATTTCTGGACTTTGGAGATTTCTTGCCCGATGAATGTCAGTTTCTTTTGTACCTTTGTTTATATTGTGTTAAAGCAGCTCGGAATTGGAGGATCCAGTTGAGCTTTGACTATTATAGGATGATGTATGTTGGATCACTGTAATGGTTATGTTGCTTTAGACAGTCCCTGTAAATTTCTCAGCACTAAACGACTTGGAATTGGAGGATCCAGTCAAGTCTTATCTTCAGTTTCTTGAAGCCCT
>ML783408.1:126931-156456 GCA_009831015.1 Picea engelmannii | reverse complement strand
TATTAATTAAGGAAAGGCCATGGGTGGAAATCAACTCTACTAGGCTTGCAGGAAGCACAGAGCAGCATAAAGCGGAAGGAAGACAACTCATCTCCTGTTCAAAGCCTGTTTGTGGGCAGGTGTCATCTGGCATTGGCCAGCCCACATCTGTCCTCCGCCCACTTGTGCACTCTGAAGGCAGCGAAGAGGATTTTCCAGTCTTCAAGGTAGACGCTCTGAGCAACTCTTTTGAAGATATTATTGAATATTTCTTGGATGCGTTGGCATCTGCCCCCGATGAGCCTACCGTCTCAGATTTAAGCGAAGAAGCCATTGTGGAAGAGGATTGTTCTTTCTTCCTTCATCAGATTTCCCATGATGTATTTACATTTGGGATTGAAGAGAAGGATTGGGAGACCGTTCCCTTTTTACAAGATGGGGGAGTGCAGGAAGAGCCAGAAGAGCAGCTGAGTGCACATTTCATTGTCTATCCAGAGCCTGTTTGTGGGCAGGTGTCATCTGGCATTGGCCAGCCTGCATCTGTCCTCCACCCACTTGTGCACTCTGAAGACATCATGCCACAGGTGAACAACCACGGAGGACAAGAGATGTTTTCTGACCAACTAAACTCCCCTGGCATTATATATTGTGACCCTGTGGGGTCTTATATGGATTTGTGCTTCCCAAAGGCTTTGGAGCCTATAAATCTATTCCCCTTCTCAACTTTTGGGGATATGGACATCATGATTAACCTCATCTTCATTTGGCTGTCATACCTCCCTAGAATTTTATGGAGCATCTGCGGTAAAGAGAAGGGACGAATCACCAAGCAGTATGGGTGGCTATGGTGAAAATTTTCTTTCACCTAGCCCCATGTAAAGGATTTTATTAGCTTAGGACTATACATAAATAAGCTCCTTGGAGCGTCTATGTTTAGTTTGTTTGGTTTTTTACTTTTCGGCATATATTTCTCAGCAGGAGGTTTGAGCTCGACTCCATAGCCCAACATCAGGGCATTGAAGCTACGGAAGGAATTCTTAGAGCATCACAGGGATGACTCTATCCCCCATGGAGCCTAATGTTAGTGATAATTCTTGTATAGGGGCGTTTTCCTATCCGATTTTAGGCCTCTGGTGTAAAACGCATAGAGGTGGGGTTTTAAAACCGGTCAGACGAGCCTTATTCAGAGGCCGCAACAATAAACAACGAGCGAGCAGTCTGATTTTATCGACGAGGTTTAGCAAGAGAAAGCGCCTGAGGTTCAAAACAAATCTGGACCGTCCGATCTCATTGGAACAGATGGCAAGCTGTCTGCGTATCGGGGATCGACGTTTCGGGGAACAGGAAGCTTTCCGTTCCATGCATTTCAGAGCCCCATACCCTGAAGTGCCGATAAGTGCCCTTCAAAGTCGGGCCCACGGTCCTAGCGCCAGGTCACATCAAGCGATTCTGGTAATCGAGGCAGCCCTCTCCTAAAATCTAATACCATCGGGACCGTCCATCTGAAGGACACACGACACGTAGTTGAGCCGCGAGTGGGGCCCTTCGGGAGCTTCATGTTGAAGGCGTCGACGTCATTTCAGCCGTCCGATCCAGAGATGCACAGCGTGATATCCCAAAATTTCATGTGGGATAAGCACGAGGTCACAGCTCGAGGTCGCGTGGGGCGATGAAAAGGAGTTGCCCGAAAGATCAAATCGCCCGAGTTGGTCGCAGAGAAGGATCTGCGTGGCCTCGAATTGACTTGGAGGGGTCGTGAGCGTCTCTTGGATCATTCAGGGGTGTCAGGTTCCATCTCAATCCCAATGTAGATAGTTAATGGAAATAGGGAGAGGTAGCTGAAACCTCGTTTCAACCCATAAATGAAAATCATGGAAAATTTGGCCGTGGAGGGAGGACTGTCAGCTGAAAGTCCCCTGCCATGGATTTTCTTATGAAGACCATACCTATCTAATCTTGCGTCTGAAAAAAGAATGCCAGTCCAGCTTGACAGAAGAAGTTGCAGACAACAAGCCTTGAATGACTAGACACGCCACTACTAGGCGAGTTTTCTGAGTATATAGACTCAATATTTATTTTTGGCAAAGGATCGATGGTTGAGCGGAGCTCCCAGTTGTAAAACTTTAATGAAGAACTGTTTTCTGGTATTTCTGGACTCTGGAGATTTCTTGCCCGATGAATGTCAGTTTCTTTCGTACCTTTGTTTATACTGTGTTAAAGCAGCTCGGAATTGGAGGATCCAGTCGAGCTTTGACTATTATAGGATGATGTATGTTGGATCGCTGTAATGGTTATGTTGCTTTAGACAGTCCCTGTAAATTTCTCAGCACTGAACGACTTGGAATTGGAGGATCCAGTCAAGTCTTATCTTCAGTTTCTTGAATCCTTGAACCGAGCGGATCTTGTATTTAGATTTTTTCCTCTACATACTACCAAAAGGCCCGTTGCCTGAGATAGTTTGTTCACTCTTCTCCCAAGTCTTCCACCTGCCCATTTTTAAATCAACTCACTGACTGAAGTTGGGTCAAGACCTCCTTTATTCCTCGCCTATCAGACACAGTTCCTAATTTGAAGCAATACCTGTTCGGGTCTCTTCCCATTTGATCACCCATTTATTAAACCGTGACATAAAAACTGATGGGCGTTGGGCTCTGCTCCTACAAGAAATCCAAGAGTGACTTCCAGCACTAATAGTTCCTTACTTTTTATTCACAGGAATGGGGTTGGATACCCATTCGGTCAAAGGAACTGGGTAGATGAAGCTAGCATGAAGTAGCTTCTCCACTTATGCCTTAATAGCAGGGGCATTCCTAGGACTCACAACTCTAAGATGTTTTCGAACAATTTTAGCATCCAGATAAGTTCTAATATCATGTTCGACAATATGAGGGTCGATCCCTGACATCTCTTCATATGACTAAGAAAATACGTCTTGAAATTCTTTGAAGAGATCGGTGTCGATCAGAATTTCTTCTCGCGAACAATCTGCACTTATATTTACGTTCTCAATCTTGCCAGGGGTATGATAGATATCAATCGAGACGGTAGGAGAAATAATCGCCATATTTCCTTCAGCATAAATGCCATGTGTATCAAGTGGAACTATGACATGACCGAATATCTCGCTCAAGGTAGATCAAAAATCATCTTGTTTGATTCTTTCAAGAATTGGGAGAAAATAAGATCGATGATGCATATCACCCCAAGGTCTATCAGAACCATTCATGGCTTTGAGGATGGCTTCCTCCGAAGAAAAAGTCTCATCTAGGAAATCATGCAAACAAGACAACGAGGTGGCCCATACAGGCCTAAGAACAGGATCCTCCTCGTCCATCGGTGAGGTAACATGATATGGATTGATGGAAGAGTCAAGAACAACTTGATACGCAATCTGTTTTGTTGTCAGTGGCATGGCCATGCCAGCATGCCACTAACCTTCACATGACAAAGTCGAGGAAGGTAGGGTCCATGGGTCACTAAAATAGGAAGTGCGGAAATGAATTGACCTCACTGTCGAAGCAAACCTACTAGACATGGCATAAACGTGGTGATTCGGTGTTGAGAAGTCGAAAGCACCCATAAGGGAAGAATACATTCTAACACCGATATTCTCAGTTGTCGCCTGATAATTTTCAATCACAGGGATCGACGGTCCAATAGATGCATTAGGAATAGAGTACGCAAAGGATAATTGGTCGATAGTCATGATCTCCCCTTGATGAGGAAACCAAAGTGTATAGAATATGAACAATACGACAACAACCATAGCATAGGTGCAATTGCGACCTAGTAACAGGTTATAATCAAGAGGCACATCAACTACCTCTACTTCCACCTCTACCGTCTTCCCACCTAACTGGACCGGAAAGGCATGGAGAATATTGTGAGGGTGGAAGGAATGACCTTCAAATGCATTTAACATGTTCGAAGACTTGGAAAGGGTCAGAGAACCGAGAGCTTTCCAACAGACCGGGGACATCACACATGTGGCAATGCCTTCATCAATGACCGCACATTTGATAGTATACTTGGAATACTCCACGTGGATTTCGAAAGCCACATGGTAATGTAAGCAAGGCTTCATATTCATGACATAAAACATGATAACTTTTGATCCACTAGGTTCTAGAGATCCTAAAGCAGAGAGTAAGGAATTCCTCTATGATGAACACGTCTGGAGTACCTCCAAAGCCGACATCGCATAAGGGTTTAGCCCAGATCCTTAATAATAGAGTAGTTCTGGGTGGCTCTAGCATTAGGGTTGTGAGTAGAGCGCTTGAGTACTCCTTTTGAAATACAAGGCGATGGCTCTGGTTTCTCAATATGTAAGTTCGTCTCCAAAGGGGGAGGAGGAGCTTCTAGACCGACAATAGCTTTTGAAGAGCTATAATCTCGAGAGAGGGTGGCTATATAAATTTTTGCGTCGACCATATTGATACAAACACGGTCGCCATCTTGTGACGATGGGTTTTGACTTCCACCATACGCATTCTTAGCATTCGAAGAGCTCAAGGCTAAGTGTTGGCTATGTGGGAATGGATTTGTCAGCACAACAGTCGATAGATTTAAAAGCCTCACAACCTCCGCGAGTTTGGGGCATAAATGTGTAAGGTGGTCATCGGTACAATGTTTACAAGGAAACTTCACCATATGTTTCTCTTTCTTTCCCTCTCTAGCATTATCATTTTCTTTCCCATTATTATCTTTGTCCTTGGGATTATTACCATTTTTCCCACCCTTACGATTATTTCTACCTTTCCTTTTATTCCCATCTAGTCGTTGGTCATCATTTGGGTTTTTCGACGATTGCACGAAATGTACATCCGCTAACTAAGTGGAATTGGAGGACACAGACGAAGCTGGTCCTCTGGCAGACTGGTTTAGAGACAAATTATTCAAGTGGCTCATCTCCGAGTCTGCAGACTTTACATTGGCAGATCCTACAATGCCATCGACAAGAGGTCCAGGTTTTTCCCTAGGATCATAATTTGACCGCGGTGCTTCTGGAAGAACGTGATATAACATCCCGGACTGAGCATATATTAAATCTAACTGTTGGGCTCTAAAGATATCTTATGCCTCATTGGAGACCCCGGAAGTAGCAATGTCCTTTGAGATAGGAGGGTGCAAAGACTTTAGGAACCATTCTAGGAGAAAGGTCGAGGGTATAGGAGTCTTAATCAACCATCTTCATCTACACCACTCCTAGATATGATCTGAGATATGAGTGGCAGTGTCCTGGCGTAAAGTTGACAAAAGTTTGAGGCCAACATCATAACGAATGGGCAATTGAAAGTGGTTGAGAAAGACCATCACCAGCTGATTAAATGATCCATATGTCCCCCTAGGTATCTCAATATACCATTGTGAAGCAACTACAATGCGAGTGCATTGAAACAATCGTAATCTAATCGAATCATGATTCAGGGAATTCGATGAGCACCAAAGGTGAAAGGTAGTGACGTGATCACCAGGGTCCTCTCCATTGCTGCCTTCAAACTTTGGAATGTCTGAAGGAAGTTTGGTGGGCATGGGGGGCCATGTGGGATCATGACTGACCGAGTCGTTCATTAACTTAGACAAGTCTGGCAGAATGAGCATGTCCAGAAAAGGGAGACGTGGTTGTGACATCTCGCCCCAACCTCCCGTGAAAGATTATGCTTGCGGAATTACATCCCATCTAGGATTTTGGTAAGAACCATAGCCCTGCCTGGGATTATAAGGCCCTCCTCCAGGATGATTTGTATAAGGTGGGTTGGGCATCATTCCAACAGAAATTTTCTGATGAGGGTTATGGAAATTCCCCCCAGTCGGATTAGATCCAGGTTGGGGGTTATAAAAAGTGCCCCCAACTAGATTAGATCCAGGTTGGGGGTTGTAAAAAGTGCCCCCAACTCGATTGGATCCAAGTTGGGGGTTTCTCAAAGTGTAATACTAACCTACTCCAGGTGGGAACTCGGAGGATTGAAGTGGATTCGTCATGCCAAAATTATTGGTCGGAATCGACACCAAGGAGGTAGGGATGTAGGGTGGAACTTGTCCGCTAGCTTGGATGTTCCATCTAGCAGTAAGAGGATTAGACCCAGGGTTAAAAGCAAGGACACTTCCTACATTAGGATTCATTTGAGGGATATGAGAACCACCAAATGGAAATGGAGTGTAAGGAGGTGTAGTGCCCCCAAGTCTAATGCTAGCATTAGGGCCAACAACTGGGATGGCAGTCGAAAACTACGAAGTGAAGTTAGGCATACCATATGAAAATGGCCTAGAATCCATAGGGATGGACTGAACATTGTAACTCAGTGAGTGACCAAGACCCCCAAAAGGGTTTGAGGCAAGAGATGAATCATTAACTACAGGTCGAGACGTAGTACCGTTATATGCCTCTAACAATGCAACTGTAGCGGTTGCAGAAGTCGAAGGGGTGCCATTAACTATAGTGGGTATGGGAGTAGAAGAGCTCCCAGTGTTCTAAAAACTAGATTCAGTACTCATTCTTGTGTAACCACAAGTCTGAAAGGTGGATGTGTGAGTACCACATATAATTAATCTACACCTTTTAGAAGGCAAGAACTCGAAATCCGGTGGTAACTGTAACAACCGACGGGACCGGCAGGGATGCTGGTCCGACTCCACGATGAATTATGACTAT
The DNA here is from genome assembly GCA_009831015.1 of Picea engelmannii. Classification (NCBI taxonomy): domain Eukaryota; kingdom Viridiplantae; phylum Streptophyta; class Pinopsida; order Pinales; family Pinaceae; genus Picea; species Picea engelmannii. Next base: position 149,825 of record ML783408.1, on the reverse strand, counting down.
ACAAAATAAAAATATATCCTAAGGCCAACTAGTATTCAAAGAGCATACCAAAAATTCAAACAACCAATATGCATGCAAACGGGCTAAAGTGGTTGAGTGGCCTCCCTCGCTAAAGAAGGTATGCCTCGTCCAAGAGGGACTTGAGACTCCCCACTAAAGTTTGGAGGTAACATAATCAGTTATAAGGGCTCTCATGGGATTAACAACCAGTCGGTCGGATCCCCCCGGAGAGGTAATATTCTGTAAAGACTGTGTGTTGTCTGACCCCTATCTGACCCAGGGTACAAACATAATAACCCCTGCAAGTAACCTATGAGATACCTAAGTCAAGCAACTAATAAACCACAGTATAACTGATGCACATGAGAGTAGTCATAAGTCTGGATCACCGTATGGGAAGGGTAGCAAAGCCCGAAACCCGGAAAGCACCACCTCTCACATAGGTATGGGTACTAGAAAGATCCTCAAATATGAATAAATCCATAGAAATATCTCTGATTCTAGGTGAGTATCCGAGGGTTATCCCTTCAACTAACTTCACACGACCTCATGATTAACTCCGGTATGAGTGGAACCTCCTGATCTTACCAATTATACAATGGAATTCTCAACTCCTTGTCTCAGACACACATGTTGATTTAATTTCCTTGGAGAAGTTTACTCACAAAATGATCCAGGTGGATATCGGTGGCCACCCACCTTTTTCGACTGGCTCAAAACAATTTTCTGGCAATTTTGGCAATTTACTATTTTTAGCAAGTTTTAACTTCTAGGGCCATTTCGAGGGCCTAAATGAAGGTTTTTCAAGATAGAGGTTCTCAATGATAATTGAAGGCATAACTGAGCCCCCAAAATGAATCTCCTAGACGATACCTTTCCAACGAGCTATCATACGCCTAAAACGAAGATCATATGAAAAAGTTACGACCTTGGGAAGTTGATGTACTAACTTACCCAAACGGGGCCCACATGACTTTTGGCGCTTCATCTCCTAGGGTTAGGTTTTTGGATGTCTAGGACTTTTGGCATTCCTGTTTATTGTAAAAAGGCCTCTAGAGCCTCATTGTAATCATCTTCTTGCGAATGCGAGTAGCCGTCACATCTCTTCTCAGAGATAAGCTGCCACCATTCTAGCGAATCTTTCACTCTATATTTTTACAGTCTCTGTACATTTCTTTGATTAATAGAAATCATGTATTACTGTATATCTATGTTGATAGTTGCATCTCAAATACATTTCTGTTATATTATTGAATATCTGCAATATCTATGTGCATTTCTTTATTATCTCTTCGCTCTCATTTCGTGCCGAAAATAATCCGGATCACAAAATCGTATTCCAAGGCACTAAATCCTAGACTAGTTTGTGCACCCCAAAAAATAAAATCATGACTAATAAATTTTAATTTAAAGCGTAAATTTTATTGGCCGTGATTACTCAAAAAGGTATGGAAGTGAAACTCATGATGTTATGACTCTGCAAAAAATAAATATGAATATAATGTAAAGTCTAACTTTAACTTTCAATGAATGATATGCGTATAAAAATAGTGCAATTTTCAATTTCAACTCTGCAATTCAGAAGTAAAATGCAATCTTTCACTAAATGCATTAAGCTAATGATAAAGATTCAAAAGACAAAAATGCCAACCAATGCAAAATGCCTATTTTTTTTGTATTTTCAAAATATTAAAGAGAACATGCATGGACTGAAAAGCAACCTGATATATAAATTCTATTGTGTATAAACAAAATAACTCAAGCATAATACCAAGCAGCCAAGCAAACAACCCAGAGTTCAAGGACAAATCAAAAATGAAAAACAATGAGAAAGACTACGCCCAAAAATTCAACTCCAAACAGGTTTCCTGTCAACCCGGAAAATCTCAACAGGCACTACAGAGACCTAAGAAGGCTTAACAATCATCAAATCCCACCCAACAACCACGAAAACAAGAAAACGGGTAAGGAAAAGTGGTATACGTGACTTTTCAGGGAAACATTGTGTATATACGTAGCTTGCAATGAGACAACAGGCATATGTATGCGACTATCAAGGCAATAGGGCACATACAAGCTTGAAAACAAGGTCAGGCAAGGGTAAAAAGGCTAAAAACTCAGACCCAGAGTGAACAGAATATGTCAAGCAGTGATACGACAAGGAACACAAAGGAAAAAGAGAAATGCAAGGAGAAAAATTACTTCAACCCTTAGATAGAAGATCTCTCCCAAGTGGAGTTGCCAGTTCTGTTACGAGGGAAAAACTCTCTATGGAAAGGGTTAACCACAAAAGACAGGTATGACTGTAGAAATCAACTCAATTCCAACATATGCTATATAAATTAATGTGCAAGATAAGAAAGAGGCCTACCTCGATCCAACGTTTGATGATGTTCCACCGTTGGGCACTTTGACCCAAAGCTTTATACCTGCAACAAGTTCTCAAGAAACAAGAAGAGCAAGCATATAGTGATAATATAAAGGGGTTAGCACATTAGATAGCATAATCCATTAATAAACATAACAAACATTCCCATGGATAATAATCATATATTTTCACGATATCAATTGGACGGGAAAGAAGTATTTCTATTAATAAATGATCATCATAAGTGACAACATTACATACTTCCGTGTCAGCACAGTTTGAAACCAAGAAACTAGGTTCCTTCCAACTGGGCCTCCACCACTTCAATCCTCCACCAAAGGAAAGCTCATAGAAGGGAGACAATGAGGTTCTCTCAACAATAGGGAAAGAGCTTGGGGGTTGAACACTGTGTTCAGACTTGAGGAACAAAGGGATGCAGACTCAATGTGAAGTAATTTATCCAGAGAACTTTTCTCTCAAAGTTGAATGCTTTCTCATCTTTTCCATAGCTCGGAATTGTGCTCTTATATCCTTCAAAATGCAACTGAAGGGCTGAGTCAGAACGTTTTCGATAAATGGAAGGAGAAGGATCAAAGATCTTCTGTCATGACATGGAAACCTGACTCCATATTTATATTTTCTGGCACAAATCCCGATGTACGCGGGTTGTAGTGGAGCAACCCGTGTATACGCATGTTGTATAGTAGATAGGGCGTGTATATGTGGAAAAATATGTATTTTTAGCTCTAGATTCATCAAAAAGGGATGACGAGTCTGCATAGGGAAATGGACAAAGGCCCTCTTTGCAAAATAACAATGGTGAGGCAAATCTTGTTATAACACTAAGCAAATCATAAAGAGAAAAATCAAGAAAACCTAAAGACTAAAGGATAAAAAATAAAACCTAAGAGACAAAAGACCCATGAAAAATTCATGCGATAATAGAAACTATAATTCATTCTCTTCATTATAATACTACAATGTTGAATGCTACAAATGAAACAATTATGGTCACAAAGATAGTTTTTGTAGACTACTAAATCATCCCATGAAGTATTCCAACATACGAGAAGAAAAGCATAAAAAGACATGGAAATAAAAAGGGACAAAGTGTAAGGTATCCTTAAATGATAAAAATAAAATAATTCAATGGTATGTTGACCGTGGATGTTCAAAGCATATGACAAGAGATCAAGACAAATTCCTCAGTCTGAAAAGGAAAGAAAAAGAAAGGGTCACTTTTGGAGATGATGTCTCTTCCAAGATACTTGGAAAGGGTACAATCAGTCTGGGAAATGACAGAGATAAAGTAGAAAATGTACTATTAGTTGAAAATTTGAAACCTAGTCTCCTCAATATGAGCCAAACATGTGATCAAGGACAAATATATTTGACTCTAAAAGATGTGAGATTAGAAAAGAAGGTTCAGGAAAATTAGTGGTTGTTGCACCAAGGACACCAATGTATATATCGTAAACATAGAAGAAGAAGAAAAATGTTGCATAAGTCAAATGGATGAAATTTTGCTATGGCACAGAAGAATGGGACACATAAGCTTCGATAATTTGATAAAAATTAGTAAAAAGGAAGTTGTGAAATATATGCCAAAGATTATTAAACCTTCAAACTCTGTTTGTAAGAACTGCCAACATGGAAAGAAAACAAAATCAATATTCAAGACAAAATAACACTCTACATAAAAACTATTAGAACTTGTTCATAATGACCTATGTGGCCCAACAAGAACTAAAAGCATACAAGGTGAACATCATTTTATTTATTGTTGACTATACAAGAATGACCTAGGTATCCTTTCTCAAAGAAAAAACAAAATCATTTGAAGTTAAAGTCTTCAAAGTACATGTAAAAAATGAGACTAATCTCAAAATCAAATTCCTAGGATCAGACAATGGAGGGGAATTTGCCTCAAATAAGTTCAACAAGTTTTGTGAAACTCATGGAATTAAAAGAGACTTTTCATCTGCAAGAACTCCTCAACAAAATGGAGTTGCTGAGAGGAAAAATAGAACTATTCAAGAAGCATCTAGAACTATGTTAAATGAATCCAAACTCCGAGATATATATTAGAGAGAAGCAGTGTATACAATAGTGTACATACTTAGCAGAGTACAACTTAGAGTCAACCATGACAAGACACCATACATGTTGTGGTTTGGCATACCATCAGTCAAACACTTCAGAGTCTTTGAGAGCATGTGTTATATTAAGAGAGATGATGATATCCTAGGAAAATTTGCTTCTAGATCAAATGAAGGGATATTCCTTGGTTACTCATCCAACATAAAGGCCTACAAATTCTATAACCCAAGCTTGCAAAAAAATCTGGAAAGTGCAAATGTAAAAGTGGATGATCTAAAATCAAGAAGAATCAAATCTCAAGATAATGTACAATTTGATGAAAGGAAAATAAATGATGATGATGAAGAATAAATTTAAGAAATATAAGAAGATGAATCACAAAGTGAATAATAAAACAAAGAGAAAGCATCACCAAGACAAGAGTCAAATGCACCATCAAGAAGAGTACAAAGAAAGCATCCTGAAAGTCAAATCATAGGCAACAAAAGTGTTGGAGTTGAAACAAGAACAAGGATAACATATGAATCAGAACAAACAATGTTCTTCCTAATAGAACCCAAAACATTTGTAGAGGCCAACAAAGATGAATATTGTATCAAATCTAAGAATGAAGAGCCTGATCAAATAGAGAAAAATCAAACCTGGGAGCTTGTCCCAATACCAAAAGGCAAAAATGTGGTAGGGACCAAATGGATTTTTAAAAATAAAGTTATTGAAGATGGTCAAGTTATAAGGAATAAAGAAATATTGGTGTGCAAAGTATATGCTCAAGTTGAAGGGATTGACTTTGAGGAAACATTTTCCCCAATAGCCAGATTATAAGCTATCAGAATGTTCTTGGCATTTGCATGTTTTAAAAACTTTAAAATATATCAAATGGATGTTAAATCATCATTCTTAAATGGAAATTTAGAAGAATAAGTTTATATAGAACAACTTGAAGGATTTATATTATTAGAGAATCAACACTATCTTTGTAAATTAAATAAATCATTGTATGGTCTCAATCAAGATCCTGGAGCATGGTTTTCAAGACTTGATAGTAATCTACAACAACAACGATACAAAAGAGAATATATTGACAGCAATCTTTACACTAAAATTGAAAATCAAAATATGATTATTGTTGTAGTGTATCTGGATGATACCATCTTTGAAAGTAATTTGAACCCTCTAAGCAAGCAATTTGCTAAAGAAATGAAAAAGTAATTTGAAATGTCAATGATTGGTGAACTTGAATTGTCTTATTAGATTTACAAGTCTCACAATCATACAAAGGAATATTCATATCTCATACCAAATACATTAAAGAAATGTTGAGGAAATTTCAAATGGAATATTGAAAACCTGTGAGCACATTTATAATTACAAGATGCAAACTAAGAAAAGATGTTGAATCACTAAAGGTGGACCAAACCATGTACAGATCAATCATTGGTATCCTATTATATGCAACAACAACAAGACCATATATCATGCAAGTTGTAGGATTAGTGGCCAAATTTCAATATGCACCCAAAGAGACACATATGAAGGCAGTTAAGAGGATTTTTAGAAATCTCAAAGACACCTTAGATTTTGGATTATGGTATCCAAAAACATAAGACTTCACATTAACTAAATATACTTATGCATATTGGGAATGAAGTATTGATGACAGAAATATCACTGATGGAGGAGCATTTTTCCCAGGAAAACGTCTTGTGTCATGGCTAAGTAAAACTCAACCCTCCATATCACTATCTATTACAGAACCTAAATATATTGATGATGCCTCATGTTTCACTCAAGTAATTTGGATGAAACAAACTATAAAAGACTTACAAGTAAAGTATGATCATCCAATTCTTCTTAATTGTGACAATACCAGTGCTATAAACCTTTCTAAAAATCCCATCATGTACTCAAGCATATCCCAATGAAATTTCATTTTTTAATGGAACAAGTATCTCAAAAAATTGATAAAGTGGAATATGTGGATACTAAAGAACATATTGCAAATATATTCACAAAACCTCTTCCCATAAGTACTTTTGAAAACCTTATATAGAAACTGGGGGTAATCTCCATACCTAATTGAATTGCACAAGCACCATCATAAAAAGAGTACATGAACAAGGGTAGCATAACCTTAGGGGGGACATTGAAATATCCCTTCTTCCATTGCTATAAAAGGGGGAGAATAAATAGTAAACCCCAATTAAGATTGAAAATAAGGGTTTTTTACATTGTTGCCATCAATGCCAAAGGGGAACAATGTTGGATATATGGTGTTTTCTTTGATGTCAAAAGTGGGTCAATGTGATCAATATTGGATATGGTGTTATTGTTATGGTGTTGGAATTCATGCAAAGAGTGTCAATATGGTCATCATCATTGTGAATATGGTATGGTATTTTTGGAGAGATCCCACCATCCCAAAATTCCAGTTTTGTGGATATTATTTGAAGAAATGTTTGTTATATCCTGTCCATCACTATATTCCATAGTGTATTTACTCCTAAAATTATTTCAATCCCAAAATAAAAACCCTACAAGACAAGGTTAACATATCTACAAAATTGAAAAACATAAACAAAAACCACCAACTTATCTCTTGAACGGACTCTAAGAAATCAATTCCATGGATGCTAAATTTGTCCCAATATTCAATAGGGGATTGCATTATATACACCAAAACAATGCTCAAACCATAAGGATGAATGACTAGACTAGTGCCCAAATATAATTTACCTACATCCATTACTATCAAGACAAATAATATATGAGTCTTCTCCCAAATCAAATGAAAATTAGTGAAAAGTGGTGAATTAATTCTCATCTGACCATCATGAGTTCACTGTGATCATTATATCACTGGACCAAGCCGCATGTATCATCAATTTTATAACTCAACGTTGATCGTTGGATTATAATGGGATCACGATCATTTGGTTAGAGTTGATTTCGCATATTGAACAGCACAAAGGTTAATTTGTAGGGCCGGAACGAAAGATGTAACTTAAATCCTCTTTTATAATTATTGTTTCCATCGTCAATTAGATCAAATGATCCATGTTCACTTCACGTTTTACAACGGGTGACCAAAGTCAACACATATGAAAACATGAATTCATATGTATCATCCAATCAACACTTGACCAAGTCTGGTCCATTTATTTGATTGGCGCATAGGTAAGCACCATTTTCACTCACTCTCGGTCACATATCGAAGTCATATGGATTTTTGTTGTAGTTATGAATTATTGTATTTAGTTTTTTATTCATTTTGTTCCGTTCATAAATCCAGATCAGTTATGCCTTTCGCAAGTTGACCTACTTTGTTGAACACCATGGTACAAATGGATGCCACATCAACCTCCATTACTCACACATGATGGGATAGACACATGTGGACTTTCAAGAAGATTCTAGAAGGTCCAAAACCTTATCACTAATTGAGGGTTGAGGATGCAAAAACCCTAACCATAGATGACTATCAGGTTATGTTAAATACCAAGCTGCTGGGAGGAGAAGGGGTTCCATTCATTAGCATTGTACTTGTTCCATAGTTGAGCTTAACATCTAGGAGTTGAATTGAGAGTATAAAAAAAGAGGAACAAGATTTTGTAGTAGCCATTTAGGACAAATTGTTAAAGGAAACTCCATAGTGAGTGCCTCTTTCTTTGTATTTTCATTTCATCATTGAAGAAAAGAGAGAATATCATAGTCTCACCTTCTATCTGGGGTTTCTCCCATATTGGGTTTTATAGGATACATCTCACCTTCATTTGTGTGGATGTTGTGTTCTTTTACTTATTCTTTCATTTTCGTATTAGTTTATTTTTCATAATTTGAGAGATAAGCTAGTGATAATAAATTTGAGATCTAAGGAAATAAACATGCATTAATAAAATATTTTAGTGTAATACTAGATCTGTTGTGATGAACTGTTCTAGTGAAATATCCTTGACAATTTAAATATTATATTGGTATCACGATCTAGTTTTCTTTGGGGTGTTTATGGAAAGTTGCAGGATCGAGGAATTGGATTAAGAAGGAATCCATAGAACCCTATCCATGACAGATGAGTTAGTTCATAACAATCCTTAGGATGAAACAAAAGAGAGATTTTCGAGGTTAGAAGAGAAAGATGGTGACATCTCTCATGACATGGACCTCCTCATGATGACTTTAGAAAATAAGCTCATAAATTTTGGGGAGGTTGGTGGATTTAACTCGGAAGATGGATCTAAGGAGAAACCAAGAGACAATGAAGACCTAGAAAAGGAATCGAGAAAAGATCCCAAGAAAGAGAAACCAAGGCACTCCTTCACAACCTATATTTAAAATTCAAGTGAAAGTGGACACCAATCCCTATCAAGGTGAGATCAATGTTGTTAAGTTGAATCATTGGTTGCAATAATTAGAAGTGTATTTCAGTGTCCATAAAATAGATGTAGAGAATAAAATTTCATTTTTTCGATTGAAACTAGAGGGCCATGCATTAACTTAGTGGGAAATCCACACAAATATACTTAGGATGGAGGGTGATCCACCAATAACAAAGTAATATGATTTTAAAATATTCACCAATTCCCAATTCTACCCTATTGGGTATGTATAAGACCAATGGATCAATTGGCATCACTTTAGGCAATGGAAACAATAGAGTGTGCAAGAGTACAACACCAAATTCAGGAATATGATGATCATGTTGGGTATCTCTCCTAAGAACCCATATGTACTCCTCAAGTATATGGGGGTTCTACATAGCCATTTGTGAAAGCAAGTGATACTTTTCAAACCAAGGACAATTGATGAGGCTTGTATGCAAGCACAATATTTATAGAACATAGGAGATAAGAAAGGACATCCAAGTGGTTCTAAACATAAATACCACCAAGATGCTTCCAAGGAGGGGATAGAAGAAGTGGAAAGGAAAATATAAGAAGATGATAGCCACTACACATTAGTGAAAGAATCCAAAAAATGATTGCAACCATACCAATATTGATGGTCACACCAAAGGTAAGCATTGGAAGATACATCTAGAGTTGAATCCAATTAACTATAAGAAGGATGCCAAGAAGAAGAACCTACTAGGAAAGGATTCATGAAACTAGGTAGAGAACAACTTGGATGTGGATGAGAATAATGTTTTCACTTCAATAGAAGGAGGTGAATCTGAGTATCCTTCATCACAAGGAATAGAAGGAAATTAAAAAACTCTTCCATATTAAGATCTAGGTAAAAAATACCAAGGTAGATGTTGTTGACAATTAAATTCGCCACGAAGTTTGGCCTGCAAAGTGTTGCTAAAGCCTATTATTTTAAAAAGATAAATAATACTGGTAGGTGGGACCCCTTATAGATTGGAGATCAAGTCTGATGTTTATGTGATGTTATGTTACTATTCGATACTAATTTCATGGTTGATGATATCTTGTTTTATTGGATAATGGATCAGGCATGTTATACAGGGCTCCCTTGCTGTTCCAAGATCAAGTAATATTGAATTTATCATGGTTATCATTGTTGACTATTCTCGTGACACCTGCAACATAAACATGTTAGTAATAACGAAATAAAAGAAACTAAAATAAGAAATTGTCCTATGCTAACATGCTATACTATGTGCATTAAAAAGGGTTGTGGCAAATCCGAGCTAACATAGGATAGCCATACGAGTTGTCAAGATTGTATATAGCATGGTTGGTATGTGTTTCTACATATTAGAGGTGGTGATATGTGATACGAGTGGCGCTCTTGGAAATTAAAGTTTGTCAGTTCAAGGTGGATGATTGGTCTGATTAGTAGCTGGCGCATACTAAAAAATTGAATGAACTTGCAGTAGGTAAGTAATGTGCATTTACTGCACATCGCCTTACCCCTACCATTGGATGTCTCCCTAGTCAAGCTATCTCCCAAACATTACTATTGTGGTTATGCTCTGATTTCTCAGCAGTGAGGAACCACTCGACCAACTTGCATTTTAAGACATTTGATTGCAGGTATGTTCTTTTTTTAAGCCCTTCATGAGTCTTATTTGGTTATGAAATGGATATTGGCTCAAGTATATCATCTATGCTTTCCTCAAGTATTGCGACTATGTAATGGTGTTTGTGATGAAACGTTGATGACTCTCTTGGAAATGGTGTTGAAGTCATAGAATTACTGTTTATCCTGCGCGTTAGCAATGACAAGAGATTTTTTTTATCCTTGCTGGTTTTCTTAGAAGATCCTAGTTGGTATTGGTGTTTTTTTTCCATGCTTTCGCATTATTGTATCCAGTTTGTGGGTTTTTATGGGGTTAAATGAATGAAGAGTTTGTTTCACCATGCATTGTACATGTGGGAAGTTGGTGGTTTTCACCACTAGAGGTCGCAAAGTGTGTTTCCTGTTCTTACTCGACCCTGTCTTCACCTCTATGTGGAAGTTGTTGATCGAAGGGCACGAGGGTTATACCATGCGTGAAAATAACACGGCCACTCCAAGTTAAATCCTCACCTCCTGTTATGGCCCCTATCTTGGAATATTTTGTTGTCCACAAACGAAGCATAACCCTCTTTGGGTGTACACCTTTGGCCTCAAATTTTTCACTATTATGAAAAGTCCTCTCTAGTCCTCCTGGGATGGCTACCGAGCAAACCCTTAACCATCCAGTCTAGGGTTTCATAGGAAGATTGTTGGGCCTGTCAAGTTGTTATGGAGTATTATGGATTTAATGTATGGTTGACCACTTTGGATATGGACTCGCCCAGTTGGGCGTATGGCAGTCGTGTTGGTTTGGAATTTGGTTACTGCCTCTGTGATAATGATGATAATCCCTACATTGCCAAATTGCACTTTCAAAGTGTACAATCACCCTCCTTATGCTAATAACTCATTTTTTTAATGAATAAGGCCTCTACCCCGATTGGATTTGATGCGTGGGTGTGCGTAATCGCCACAACTTGTTAGGGTAATTGATATTTACGACAGTGGAAAATTGTTTGGTTAATACATAGTCTCAGATATTTGCACTGAGAATCATTTGGACGATTAGATGGCATTGGTTACAAAGGTTTGATGTTTCTCATGCATATCGCGTGTGTGCATGGTGTTTTCACAAATGAATTAATGGGTGGTAACCGTGTTTTTCTTCGGGGCCGAATAACTATTGAGTTGGATCATTGTAGAGAATTTTTCCACTGCATCTTTATATTTGTTCGACTGTGTAAACTTGGGTTTGCACAACATAGTCAATTACAGTATGACTAAGATCACAATGATATTGTATTTAATCAATGGCTTGGCATGATGGATGAGTTATTGCAATGGCTGCGTATTGTTTTTGTTGAATGGAGATGTTTCTTCATTGTGTTTGTTGGCTACGCACTGTGTATAACAAAGATGGATTGGGTGTTCACACTCAGAGTTACCCACAGATTCTTGAGCACGATTGGTTATAACCCGATCATTTGTTGATACAGGCTTTTTGTTAACACCTCATCGGTCGGTTGGGTGGCCTAGGTTTTGTTTTAGTCACATTAGATTGGGCTTGCATAGTGATGGATTTACACTTCCATGATTGAATTATTCGATGCATATCTTGTGGTGGTTGGTGGCTATTGTCTGTTTAATAGTAAATTCGGGTTTTGGCAATTTGATCTGGTTTTTGGGTGTCTGTCCTTAATTATTTAACGGAGGTCATTGCATCTGAATAACAGACCCGAAGGCGCTGATACTGTGACTTCATTGTTATTTTGGAAATATGAATTAGGGTATATTTGTGGATTATAGGCAGTGCTTGATTTTTAATGGTTACAGATTGGAAATGGGTACTATTCGAAAATTGTTATGAAATGAAAAGAAAAGTAAATGAAAGGAGCAAAACCCCTTACAAATTGTGTGGAATACATACTGTCTTGTGGTGACACTGTGTTGGGTATTTGATTTTGAAAAAAGAACTAGTTAAATGCACAAAAATTGTTATTTGGTCAAAATGAATGATGGTTGATGCACCTTTTTGGCAGAATGTTTTATGGACCACTCAATTAATTTCATGAACAATAATCATTTTTTTTCCTTTCCATGATTTTCATTTTCTGCAAATTATAAATCCCCTCATCTTCCCATTTCATTTTTTCCACTCCCTGTTCTAAGATTAATTATAGTAAAGAGAATGTTGGTGTTAAGGCAGTTGAAATTGACAATGACTGGTGTGGATTACAGTGATGTTTTATTGGTTTGTTTTTCAACTGATTGTTGTTATCATTTATCAGTGACCATGTTTCCCCCCCCCTCGCTATATCATATTTCGCTCAATACAACCCCCTCACATATCCCAGAACCCCTTTTAACCCCCTGCTCAGTGATAAACGATAAAACAATTTGTATGGATTGGATTGCATGAGTCTAATAGATTGTTGAGCCAAAAATCCACTTCATATTTTAAAAGAGTTGGCATGTATGGTTAATTAAAAGAATGTTACTAATCAATCATGCATGCAGGAGTGAGATATTCAAATAAAGGCTGAAAACAGAGGCCTATTACGCTTCTATCAAAGAGAAGGATTAAAAAATGGTTGCATTGCAAACAAGGAAATATGGCTTATGAGTTGTTATTTTATCTATGGATTTATGACAATTGACTTCAGGGATCTTTAGACAACATGTTTTATTTTGGATATATGAGCATTATTTTTGAAATAATTTCAATTTCATGAGCTAAAATTGCCAAAAGTAAATACGTTGATGGAAGACACAAGGAGGTGTGTTTTTCTTAACTAATGGTTATGTTATGATTGTTATGAACTAAAGGGAGTAACAAGGGGTCCCACCTACTAGTTATTATTTATTTATGACCCTTATTATGATTATGAATTTTCCCCCTAACTAAAGTTAGTTGAGTCTTTACTTAACTTAACTAATGAGTTGGTTCAACTACTTCAACCAATTCTAATTTGTTAAAAGAAAAAGGAAAGGGAGGAACAAGAGGAGGATAGAAGCAAAAACATGCTAAGGTTTTCTCTTTGAGTTTATGTTGAGATAGTTCAGTTTTCATTCATTCATGTATTCATCACAACCTAATTATCTTTTGTAAGCAGGGTCTTATTGTATTTGGGGCTGAATCAAATCATTCAGACACTTGTTTTTTAGAGGTGTTGATCTATCTTTGATAGTCTGTGTAGACTTGTCTATTAGTGAATTAATTTTCATGACTAATAAAGGCTATTGTGCATAGTCGAGTGGGCAACAATCCATGGCATGATGATCCAGATTTTAGAGTTTAGTTTTGGTTTTCTGTCAGAGGTCCTTTTGTATGTTCCATCAGGGATGTCTAAGTTTGAATTTGGTCCAAGATTTATGTATGAGATTTTGTAAAGAAAATGACTCTTTGGTGAATTGGAATGAAATAAAGGATTGCTTTATGTCTCAACTGTCTTGATTATCATCCTGGTGTCTTTACTTCCGTTCTTACATTTATTTCAACAACTGTTATATTCTGAAAATTACATAAAAAGTGAATTTTCAACAAGCGTTTTGTTGATAAAAGACTAGCCTAAGCACTCATAATTAATACTTGTGAGTTAGGATGTTATTTTTGTTGGCTATAAACATAGGATGATATTCCCGACTATGTTGCTTTATCCAAGTAAAGTCTGAAAATGCTTGAGTAAGATCATTTCATATATTTTCCTCAACATTTATTTGGCGACCATACTGGGAGATCTTCGATATCTCTCTGGTTAATAATTTTTTATATATTTTATTTTCATCGATACATCTTTCTTTTTATGAAATTGATTCTTTGACTATTTTTCTATCAATGACTATTCTTGTTGCAAGGAAACCCAATATCGAGCCCGGTCTTCAAGACCAAACCAACATTGCTTTGAACCTGTTTAACACCATTCTAGATGCTGCCAAAACCCGTGTTGAACTTAACCATTCTTGGGCAGCAATTGAACGAGATATTAGTGCTCAAGAATGATTGGAAGCTAGACATAGGCGGCCTAGAAATCAATAGTAACTTTTTGTTTCTTCAGTTGGCCTTCCTTTCATGTCCCTAGATTCTCGTGCTTATAGAAGAAGGAGAGGATTGTCAATTGAAATCAATCCTATTGCTGAAATAGGAAGAAGAAACGTAGTGTTATCTGTCAAACAAAGTGCTCTAAGGAGAACTTTATCTGATTTATCCAGCTCGTCTTTCTTTCCCTCATCTATCATCCACAAGATGGTATCTGGTGGTGGTTCTGGTGGCATTGGAAGTGCTCCATATTTCCAATCTTCATCATCATCTGTGATTGGTAGCTTGTACAACCACCATATCCCTATCCAATCTACCATGAATCCCACCAAAGTCATAAAAAAGTATGGACTTTTTTAGTTCGAAGAAGACGCCACAAGCACACCATGGCATGTGTCATCTTCTCTTAACCTAGCACCTGCTACTCATCCACTTCCGAAGTTTAAAGATCATTTGCCTAAGTTTTCAGGAAATGACATTGTCAGCACAAACGAACACCTAGTGGCATTTTCTAATGCTTTTCATAACATAGGGGCCAACAACAATGACACATGCATGCTCTTGTTCATCAATTCCTTGGAAGGAAAGGTCGCGACTGAATTTTTTGACCTTCCTCCTAAGATCCTATCTACTTGGGAGGAGTTAATGTATTGGTTCTAATCCACTTATGGGAAATCTAAAAGCCCTGCTGAGAGGTTAAGGGAATACAATAACGTCACTTATAGGGATGGTGAGACCATCAAGTCTTTCAACTTACATTTCATCAAGTTGTACAATCAAACCCCCGAACTTATCCGCCCTCAGAACCAAGCCATTTTCATGCATTACTACAATGTACTGCCTTCTCCATACCATCATAGGCTTGAATAAAAGGCCATTGATAACCTCGGATCCTCTCTACATACTTTCTCATATTATGAAGAACAACTTGAAAGAATTGGTCTTCCCCAGGGGGAATCAGTTCGACAGACATACATGTCCACTCTCTTATAGCTAGTACAAGATATGAACAATCGTACGATAGAATTTGAGCGGAAGGGTATTGTCTCCCCTCTCACCCCTGGAGCTTCATACTCTTCTGCATCTCCTTTTAGAAATTCGGTTGAAAACAATTTACAGCCTAAAGCTATCCTGCCTCGGAGTTGGTGCAAATTTTGTGAGGAGTACCACGAAGAAACCACATGTGAGGTAAGGAAGAGTTCTAGAGATAAGATATTTGGAAAAATACCAAAATATACTATTGTTGTCCTAGATTTTGCAGAGCCAGAGGATGTCATGGTTATTAATAATAGGAACAAAACCTATGCTACCAAGGGTAAATTTGACCCTCCTCGTAGATCTTCTAGCCCGAGCTCATCCTCAACCGCTGCTACACCCCAAGTTCCTAAAATTCCTGAGATTCAAATAATCACTCCCCCCCTTCCCTCTTCTAAATACAATATCTTGAATCAATTGGCCAACATCAAAGCAGATGCAACCCTCCCAGATGTGGTTGTCATCCCTGAACAATAGATGTGTCTGAAAAAATTCATGGAAGGAAAATATTACGTTGGATCCAACCTTTCCGAAGACGTAAATAAAGAGGATTCTTCTGTAAATAAAGTAGGTGTACATAACTTTAGATTCCCTATAAAAAATCCCCTTTTTTATATTTCTATAAATATCATGGATAAAATTTCCCATTGTTGCCTCATTGATGGTGGTTCGAGTTGGGCTTGTCTTGTATAGATGAAAACACCAGAAGCATGCTCTCCTATAATAGTATACAACAAAAGACCATAGGTGAGATTAAAGATGTGACCTTAGTTTTGTGCGCTCATCCTGAAATAAGGACGACCCTCAGCATTCACGTAATTGATATGCATGTAAGAAATTACTCAATTAACCTGGGAAGAGATTGCCAAGCCTTAACAAGTGGATACCTCTCACTCGATGAAACACATTTATCCGTTCTTTGGAACAAAAAAAACATTATTGTCCTTAGAGAAGGAAGGATATCACCTTACATAGAGAGTGTCCCACAACCTAATGTAAACTATCTCGAATAGGACTTAGGAGTGTGTTACATCTTTGTTGGGGAGGATAATATTCTTTTGGAACAAATAATTTTAGATGATGGTATGTGGCACATGAACTTTGATGGTTCATTCTCTAATGAAGGTAATGGAGCTGGTGTTGTCTTGATTTATTCTATAGGAAAAATCCATAACTTTTCTTATAGGTTGGAGTTTGCTTGCAAAAACAATGTCATTGAATTTCAAGCTCTATTATTAGGCATTGAAAATGCCTATAACCTTGGTTGTGGTCACCTTTCAATTTTTGGGGATTCTGAGCTTGTTGTTAACCTTGTACGTAAGATTTATTCCCCTAGAAACAATTTGATGAAATGATACACCCAAATTGTTTTGGCTCTTATCTCGAACCTATTATCTTTCAATGTCACTCATGTAAAGAGGGGACTAAACTCAATGGATGATCGGTTAGCTGTTTTTGCAGCTTCTCCTACTCGACAACTTCTGCCACACAGACCTGATTTCACTTTCCAATCTCTGTATCGTCCACATATCCCCGACAATACAGAATCGTGGCAGGTCTTCCCTAATGATGAGAGCATTTGTGCTTTTATCCAAAATGAACCTTTTAAGCCTAGGGGAATTATATCCATAGAAGATAACAAGATTCCTAAAGGCTTGAATCCTCTAGAGAATTCATTTTCTTCAAGTGATGTAGGAAAGAAGGAGAAACAAAAGGAAGAGGAGTCTAAAAGGAAGGTGGGTGAAACCATCTCCTTGAACATTGGGACACCTGAGACCCCAAAGAATGTTAAAATAGGTGCCAAATGTTTAGAAGAAGAGAGAGTGAAGTTTGCCAAGATGTTTGGTGAATTTCAAGATGTTTTTGCTTGGTCTTGTGAGGATCTTCGTCGTTTTGATCCTGGTCTTATACAACATGCCATCCCCATTCAGGAAGGCATAAAACCAGTCAGGTAGAAAGAAAGACCTATTAACCCTATGCTAGAAGCAACTACTCGAAAGGAGTTGGAAAAACTCTTGAAAGATGGAATCATCTTTCCGATAAAGTATTCTGAGTGGGTTTCAAATTTTGTTCATGTTCAGAAAACAACCGGTCATATCAGATTATGTGTTGATTTTTGCACATTAAACCGAGCTAGCATAAAAGATCACTTCTCTCTCCCTAACATGGAAATGATTTTGCAGCAAGTCTGAAGGTCACAAATGATGTCCTTACTTGAAGGGTTTTCAGGTTACAATCAAATCAAGGTAAACAGGGCAGATAAATATAAAACCACCTTTATTACTCGTTGGGGTACCTTTTCTTATGAATGTATGCCTTTTGGCTTATCTAATGCAGGTGCCACCTTTCAAAGAGCTATGCAATTAGATTTTGACGATTTGATCGGTAAAATCATTCAGATTTACCTTGATGACTTAACAGTATACTCTAAAATCCAATCAGATCATTTTGGTCATTTGAGAAAAGTTCTCATGCGATGTATGAAATATGGCATTTCTCTAAATCCTTCCAAGTCTATTGTTGGTGTTACCGAGGGCAAACTCTTGGGACACATAGTCTCCAATTCAGGCATAAGCATTGATCCTGAAAGGATTGTTGCTATCCTTAACCTTCATGCTCCCACTTCCAAGAAAAAAATTCAAGATTTTATGGGGGTTATTAACTTTGCTCGTAGGTTTGTCCCAGATTTTTTCGTGATGGTCAAACCAATTCATAATATTCTTAAGCAAGATCATCCTTTTTCTTGGACAGACAATGTCGAAAATGTTGTTGAAGGGATTAATAAAGCAATGAGTTCCGCGCCACTTTTGGCGAAGCCAAATTTTGAGAAGGAATTCACGATATATATTAATGATATTGAAGAGGTAGTCTCAACCGTACTCATACAAAATTATGACCAAGGAAATGAAAATTCAGTGGCTTACATGAGTCAAAGTTTGACTGATGATGAATTTAAATATTCTTTTATTGAGAAACATGCTTTCGCTCTTGTTAAGGCCGTTGAGAAGTTTCGCCACTACATCTTAGGTAATCATGTCAGACAATTTTCTTAGGTTGATGGATATTTGGTATGTATTGTTGGTTTTCATTGATGTCAACTATTGGAGAGTGATATTGTAGATTGATGTCAACCCTTCGTGATTGATGTCAACCCTTGGAGAAAGTACGGTAGCGAATTCCAGTAGCACAAAGGTTTGGGTAATGGACCCAAGTTTGATTGATGTAAGGATGAATCATTATTGTCTTGACATGGTTGATAAATAGTACAAATGGATGAACTCCAAAGTGGTTCCCTTATGGTGAAAGCCCTCACGGGAAGATGCTTTGCGGATTGAGTTATCCTAGAAGTATGGTTAGAGAACCCATGCTTATTTGTGGAATAATGAGATGAAGGTCAGTGAATTTTTCAGTGAAACTATCCTATATGGATATTGCTTGTCATTCCATTTTCGGTGGTATGTGGAATGTCCCATAACTCCTCACGGTTAGAGAGTTATGGCCATGAGAAGTTGGAGAACCTAGGTTTGGGTAATGGACCCAAGTTTGTTTGATGGATAATGGTATGAGTTTTGATATATTTTTAGGTAATACTATTCTATGTGGATAGTACATTTCATTCCATTTCTGGTGGTATGTGAAACGTCACATAACTCCTCACGGTTTTAGATTTATGGCCTTACGAAGTTGGAGGACCCTCATATGTCATCTAGAAGCCCCAAAAGGTCAAAGTAGTCAAAGTGGTTTAAGAGTTTTTAAAAGGTAAATAATAAAGTGAAGTGATGCGTGTACTATAATTCAAAGTGAATAAAAAATAAATTATTTCGATAATAAATTTAATGGAGAAATTAGAAGTGGGTTAACCCTAAAATAAAGAAAGTGGGCAAAGTGACCTAGAAGATGTGTTTAAGGAAGCTACTTGGAGAGTATAAATAAGAGGAAAGGCTCTCTCATTTAAGAAAAACTTGAGAATATTGAATACCTATTGGTATATGAGGTAAACAAAGGACATCTAAGCCTAATTTCTGAGGGAAGGAGAAGAAAAGAAGGCCGGAATTCAAGGAAGGATAAATTATTTTGATGATACTTTCTAAGGTATGTTATTTACAGGTCATCTCACCATTTTAGAAATAAGTTTTTTTCTAGAATGATTCATACCGTGAAATTTCTATGACATTGAGGAAACATATCCAAGTATCTGTGGTAAAAAATGCAGCTTGTGGGTCATTGTATTTTGGGAGTTACACTCCGTGGAAAATAGGGTTTGTGGGTAGTCCCGAAACTAGTCTAAAACATGTGTTTCAAGTAAAAACGTCATAACTTCTTCATAATAGATCCAAATTCTATAAGACCAAATGCGTTGGTTAGAGTACATTATGTAGTATGTTTTTTAAGATTTTTAGATCGATTCAATAAATATTACTTGTGGGTCATGCTCTACAAGTTTGCTCTCTAGAATAAGCCAGAATTCAGCAATGTATGTCATTCTTGCTATAACTCATTTTCTGAGAGGTTCCAAGTAGTGAAACCTAGAGGAATTGTATAAAACACACTGAAGAACATTGTATATCAGTTTCAAATCTTTATTCATTATAGGTACAAATTTATGATTATTTCAAGTTAGGGTTGTTGACTAATCCAAAACTAGGCATGTGAGACTAAAGAAAAGTTTGATGAAAATGCTAGTCTCTTGTTGTTAAAGTTAAGGAAGGATTGCAAGAATGTGATCATATACACTAGGTCTATTACAGAGTTACAAACCATATTTTGATGATGAAATTGATGAGGGCATTTTGTTGAGGTACATGTCGGGTACATGGTTGAGACAAGTAGTTGATGAGTTGGCACATACATGAGGTGTATAGTTGATGATGTTGGTACATATTGATGAGTCATAGTTGATAAATAGTTGATACATGATTGGTACATACTTGGTACATGGTTGGAGGCACTTGTTAGTAGTATTTTTGACACATGGTTTATGGATGATGTAGCATACTTGTATTATTAGAAGCACATATTGATCTTGGAGATGATTATGAGTTGTTGTGTTATACTTAGTTGATACACATCTTTGAGAGTTGTCTTGGTGATGGATATTGGTGAGTAGATCTGATTTGGTTGATAAAATTGATGAGACAGGTTGTTGTGATAGGTTGTTTGGACAAGTTGTTGTGACAGGTTATTTGTACAGTTTTGGTGCATGGTTGATGCACTTGTTCATGGTACAAGTTGAGGTACATGTTGGTGCATGGTTGATGCACTTGTTTATGGTACAGGTTGGTTGGTATAGGTTGATGTATGGTTGATTCACTTGTTTATGGTACATGTTGATTACAAATTGATGCATGGTTCATGTTATTGATACAGGTTGTTTGGTAAATTTTGATTGGTACATGTTTAGAGCAATATATCTCATAGTGATAGTGTGACAGTGGTTCCATCATTCTAGTTATATGTCAGGGCGGTTGGATGGGGCAAGGACGGGTGGTTGTATCCACCTTCCGGTTGTATCCAGAGAACATAGGGGGTTGTAGCCTCCTTCTGGTTGTAGCTATATAATTGGGGATTTGGAGCTTCCCTCGGGTTGTAGCCTGAGAAAATAGGGGGTTGGAGCCTCCTTCCAGTTGTAGCTGGAAAACAAAGGAATTCGGTGCTTCCAATGAATGTAATTATTCAAGACATATAACAAAAATCATTCTGTGGTTTTCTCCCACTTTAGGTTTCCACATAAAACACTGGTGTACTGTGTATGTGTATGATTGTTCATTTGTTGATTGCTTATTTACTCTGTAGTTATTGGATGATAATGCTACATTGATATAACACTTGGATTATATGGTTAAAAAGGATTGCATTGCTCTATTACTGATTCACCCCCCCTCTCAGTAATCCAACAATTGGTATCAGAGCTAGGTTCCTTCAGGAAACAGTTTAACCACTAGAAGGAGATCATGGATTATTCTGAGAATGGAGTACCAATGTTTAATGGTCAGAATGGTTTTATGTATGAGATGTGGAGAAGAAGGACAAAATTATTTTTATAGGCACAGGGACATTATATTTGGCTATCAGTTGTTACAAGATATCATATTTCAAAAAGGGCAAAGATTGCAGCCAAGAAAGAATTGAAGAAGAATAACAAAATAGCAATGGATTTCATCAGGGAAGGATTACCTAAACCGGTAAGAGAAAAGGTTGGTAAATGTTCATCAGCCAAATAACTTTGAGATAAGTTACATGAAATATATTCTTCACCCATCGCAGATTTAGAAAATGCCAAAGAATATTCATATATAGAACAAGAAGAAAGATGCTCATCATGTCAGACAGATTCAGAAGAGGAAGAGTATGATGAAGAAGAATTTGATTACAGAGAAAAATTGATCAGTGCAATTAAATATCTAAGGAAAGAAAGAGAAGAAAACAATTCATCCAAGAAAGAATTTATGAAGCAAAAGAAAAGTGTTCAAGGTTTTGAAAAGGATCAACAGGTCATCAAGAATTTAAGAGCTCAACTAGAAGAGGCCAGAAGAATTGAAGAAACTCTAGAATATCAAAATAAATGTTTAGAATCCAACATAGCAGCACAAAAGGAAGAAGAAGAAAAGCGAGAAAAGATATTGATGGACCATCTCAAGGAAATAACCAATGACTTAAACCAACTTGAGGAAGAGTTTGGTCAAGAAGAGAAAAGACTGGAAGAAGAAATAATTACATTAAAAATCCAAATTGAAGAAGCAAAGAGAATATAAGAGGTCATGAAGTCTCAGATAATGAAGAAAGAAGAAGAGGTTGAGAATTTTGAAGAAGAAGTTGTCACACTAAGAGTCAAAATCGTCAAGCTCAACAAGAAAGTTGAAGAGATAAAAACATCCACATCATTTGTAGAGAATGAAGAGAAGCACTCTACGTTGCTAGAAAAGAAGAATGAAGAAAATAGAAAGAGTTATGCAGAAGTACTCAAAGGAAGGAATCATGGTCAACCAAAATCTAAGAAAACTATTGAAGATACATCTTCAAGAATACTATCTATGTTCAAGCCACAAAGAAGCTTCAATCATGATCATGATCAGTCAAGGAAAAAATTCATAAGGACTACTCCACAAAGAAGATCATCCACTCCCAGTTCATACATCAATTCACATTCAAAATAAAGTAATGCTTAGAAACATCAATGACAAAACTCCCTATGAACTATGGAAAGGAAGCACAAACAACAACCTCTACATCAAGGTAACTCAAGGTAATATTTTATTAATTGAAATTTATGTTGATGATATTGTTTTGGAAGTACTAATGACATGTTAAGCCAGAAATTTGCAAAGAATATGCAGAATGAATTTGAAATGTCATTACTTGGAGGACTATCCTTGTTTTTGGGTCTTCATATATGTCAA